>JAAVTH010000344.1:0-289997 GCA_011947325.1 Phytophthora macrochlamydospora
AGATAGTGAGGTAAATTGCGAGGCGAACTCGGATATAACATCGCCCAGTTATGAAAACGTTGCTGACACTCATGATCAAGCGGGTGAGGACGAACACAACCAAGCAACAGGTAGGAGTGGCGACGAAATTGCCGGCCTTGATAACTCCGCGTTTGGCGATGTAGCCGAGCCGTCTTCTGACGATCAAGCGTGGCAAGTACATCAAAATGGCGATCTTACAGATTCGTATCAAGCGACAGATAATATTGTTGCTTGTGACGGAGTCATGCCTGTGGAATCGGATAATGCCGACGGCCCGGACTTTGTCAATGAAGAAACCAATTACGACGAGCAAGAACATCCCAACGCTGAAAGTTCTGAACGAGATTGGAATTCCACCCAGCTTGCTAACGACCAACCTGGTGATAGCTATTACGTTCATGGGGAAGGGCCTGAGCTCTCGTATGAGCAACCGTTGCCGGACACTGGCCCCGAGTTTCCTATCGACTCGGATACTCCTCAGGATGGAACAGGAACAAATGAGTCTGCCTTAACACCAACGCAACGTGAATAAACCCACGCAGCTATTATACATAAAAAAACTTGTTTAGTTTCTATTGGTAATTGTTGCAAGCTTGCAAGCATCGCTGTCACATTCGGAATAACTCGTGCCGCAATCGAGTCAGCGTGGTCATGAGCAATTGCTGTAGCTCTGGATTAGCAATTCCCTCAAAGTCTTCCTCTGTGAGGAACGCGATGCTGCTCAGCGTTCGATATCCGCGGCGCTCCAAATCTCGTCCAAACACCGTCAGGCCCGGGTGACACGCAGTCATCCACTGGATCACTTCGCCCTGCTCGCACACTGGCACACAAAGTTCATTGTCACGTGACATCCACTTCACCAAGCTCCACAACAATCCCCACGCACCAAAGTTGAAAATACTGGCGCTCTCCTTGGCGTTCGACAGCCGTCTTCTGACGCGGGGACTTGTTGTGCTCTCCACCTTGTCCTCTGTCCCTGTTTTCTTGTACTGCCGAACCTGCGGATCGTCCTCCTGCTTCTCTCTGCGCTCGGGCTTGATCGGCACCGTCGAACGATGCGTCACCGTCTTGACCTCGGCCGACAACATCTCCCCACGTCACTGTCGATACAATTCACTCTGCGCCATCGACCCCCACCATCATTGCGATAAGAACACCTCGCCGTCCAAACTCGTCCCCACAGCAAGTTCCCTATAAATATAAAACGACCTAAAAACGACATTTGACCAAACGAATACATGGGCATTTCGCCAGCAGACGCAGCAGCAGAGATTGAGCCCCGTCCTTAGCTTTACACCTAGCAGCAAAGCCCGCTTAGATGTCGTCGAAATCGAAGCCAATGTCGTCCTCGCCGTCGCCCTCCATGGCCATGTCCACGGCCGTCTCGTTGATGCGCGCGTTGTCCGGCAGCTCTCCGTAGGCCTTGAGCGAGCGCGCCTCGTCCGCGTTGTATTTATGAATGATATCCACCTTGCCGTCCTGGTACTCGCGCAGAGACACGAGGATGATGTCGCCCGCGCCCACCCACACTTTCTTGCGCATTTTGCCGCGGATGTGGCCCAGACGCGTCACGCCGTCGAAGCAGTAGGCCTCCAGGCGGCCGTTGCCCAGCATCCGCACCACCTGCGCGTACTCTGCCCGCACAGAGAGATAGAGATGGATATATAATTAGACCAAGCCAGACAGAGATCCGTCCATCGTGGCAGACGCACCCTGGCCCTCCTCTTTGAACTCGAGCTCGCGCTTGTTCTCCTCGTTGTCGTTCTTTCCGCGGCGGCGGTTCTTGCCTCCCTTGCCCTTGTTCTTCGGCATCGTCGCGTGGCTTCTCTATCCAACAAGCGGCCAAAATCCCCGACTGAGGTGGCAGCATGTTCGGGTGGTTTCCAGCAGCCCTGTTTTCATCCAATCAAAATGCAAGGGATCATTAACCCTAACCACATCCTACCATCACTCTGTGCTACTCAGAGCCATCCCAAAGGGATGAGCTCGACCTGGCGCCGGCGCGAGCCGCCCACGCGCGCCTCCAAACCGCCCAACTACCCACTGCGTCGCGCCGTAGAGACGAGTTCCTCGTATGGGTCCTTCCGTAGCCTCCCACCCATGCCTTCTGCTGCCACAATGGGCCTCTCCATGCTGTCGGCCAGACGTCGCCTGCTCCAGGCCATCGAGCGCAAGATCCGCGAGAAAGAAGACAGCAACAACCTCACCACCGAGTTCCGAGACCCGTTCTCACTGCTGCTGGCACTCTGCGCCTCCTTCCGCTTTGCAGACGCCGCCAGACGCTTCGCCGAGCTGGAGCAGGACCGAGGACTGGCAGCGACGAGCGAGGGACTGTTCCTCGTGGCGGCAGCGGCCGGCAACGTGCTCCTCAACATGACACAGAAGAGACGCCACCACGCAGAGATGGCCGAGCGTGTGCGCGTCGCCGTGCAGCAGATGCTGAGGGAGCAAGACGGGGACGAGCAGCAGCAGGAAGACCGTCCGCCCGAGTGGCTCGGCAGTGGCCTGCAGCCGACGATCTTGCTGCCATCCAACAGCTACGTGGCCTGCTACCGCGATAGCCAGTGGCAACGGCTGCCGATGAATCTGCTGGTGGAAGGAGATGTTGTGGGGCTCATGAGTGGAGACTTCGCACCGGGGAGGTGAAGCCTGTAGGGGCGACAGAGGAACAGCAACATTTGACGTACTCGAGAGGATGCAAGTTGCCTGCTTGGACCCGACGGCAGGCGAAAGAAACGGCGAGAAGCACTGCAACATTTGACCCGCCCTTGTTGCTGGAGCTCTGCGGGGAGATGAGAATATTTGAAATGCTCGAGACGCCCGTGGTGCGCGATATCGAGGACGCGTTATTCCGGATCAATCGACCTGTCACGCCTACACAAAAACTGCAGGCACAAGCACGGCTGCTGGCCGTGTACATATGCACACTGTACTCGATCTTGGTGCTCGTCGCGATTGGATTGCGCGTGGTTGTCCAGCACCGGTCGCTCGATACCACGCTGACACACATTTTACTGGGGCCCATCGGAATTTGGCTCTGTTTCGCCTCGCTTAATACGCCCTTGATTCTTTTGTAGCCGAAGCGGCTGCGACGGCCTCCATCCTCGGGTCATTCGAGGACATTCTGGTTCCAAAGAGAACAAACACAAGATGAAGGATACCGAGGTAATCCAAGATGAACCTCTCCAGCCACCACACCAAGAGGAAGACTCCGCAATGGATGAGTGCGCAATACCAGCCGTAAAGTCGCGAAATCGCGATAAAAAGCAATCGCGCATTGATAGTGCGATGGCATCTCTCATGAAAGCCACCACGTTTGCCCCAGCTGACATATATGATGTTGAAGATCGCGAAAAACTTCGCTCGGAAAAGGCGCAAAAGCAATCCGCCGTTATGCGATCGCTTCAATATTTCCTGGTCGTGCTGCGCTTTCGGTTGATGCGCTGCGATCTTGCGCATGTGTCTGACCGGCGTCACTTGCCTGTGCCATTCCGCTCATTTCGGTTGCTGGAGAGATTGGGGAACATAACTATGCTTTGTTGCTTTGATGACGACATTTTATGTGAACAAGCACCTTCCGTGGAGGAGATTTTTCTGCTGAACGACAAACAAAGCAACAATTCCACTGTATTGGACTTACATGCGGAACGCCATTGTGATACAGGGCTGAAATTCGAAGATCCCAAATGGAAACAACACTTGCCATCACTAAAGCCGATCGGGTTGGCAATTATGGTAAATGACGACGAGAACCCGGAACAATTGTACGAGGAGAACATGCGCTATTTGGCGAACGAGGGGTTCTGCTCCATTGACGATAATGACGTGAAAGATCCGTTTATGAGGAGCTGTATGCAGCGACTTTCAGCCCATATTCGGATGCTCCCGTTCCCAAAGCACCTGCTGAATCTCTCACGCGAAATGGGCTTCTCTGTTGCGGATGACTTGAATGTTTTTCAGCGACGTCAGTCCATTCATATTATTTGTCCCCGCCTAGCACATCATGAGCACACTAACGATCACCATGACCAAGGCCAAGAGGATACGAGATACCGCGGTAATCTCAAGTCCCATCTCTATTCAACAGTCGTGCTGGACAAGCGTTCGCATCGCCATCAGCTGTTATCTCGCGGCCACCCGACTGTTGTACTAGCCCATTGCACTGAGTACTGGGATGGTAAGTCAATATGTCCGCTGACGAGCGAGAAACAGCGGGCCATTCTTGATATGTACAATCAGTGGCGCGTCGAGGACCTGGATTGCACTGCATTTTCGTATGTTCCGGTTCCCCACAAGCTCAATAGCCTATTCAATGATTCGAACAGCACAAGTGGGAGCTTTCTAGACTCGTCCGACACTGGGTCGAGCCGCATCCAGCCATCCAGACTCGGAGGCAGAATGCCTCCGGTGTATCTTGTTGACGATAGTGCTGCCAGCGAGCTGAACTCTCCGCAATCAATCGGCGGACGCCCGAACATACCATTTTCAAGCAGTATGAGTGAAGATCGGGGATACTCAAGGGAGCACAGCAGACTGAGCCAGTCTGCCGGCCCGATGTCACCGTTAGCTTCACCAGATTCAGTTGACGGCAACCCACACGACCAAGAGCAAACGTTCGTTGGTCGTGGAGCCAAATCGCTGGGCAGTGGACAAATAACTCCACCGTCAAGGCAGCGAGGAAACTTAACCCTGAGTGATGTTGAATCGTCCATTGGACTGCATCCCTCCGAGACAAGCTCCGAAAAGGATTCGATGCTTTGGAGGATCCAGGATGACCAGATCTTTTTAGGTATGGTCGCAACTGGAGTTCAACCAAAGCAGCATACGCCGGACTTTATTGAGGACTTGAATGCTTGTGGAATTCGCTTTGTGTACTTTTCACCTCGTAATATGCGGCGAAGCAAACTGCTTGCCGAGAAAATGGGGATCGAGACGGACTGGAACTGCGCCATATCGTTACGCCCACTGGAAAGCGATGGCCCAGACCCTCATCGCATGACTTCAAACTATTCCGATTGGGATGTGAAAGCCCGGTTGCCTCATGGAGTTGACGCGATCAAGCGACACCTCGCAGAGGTAGATAATGTTCCGTTGTTGGTGTCACTTTACACTGACAGTACCCCGAAACAATCAGCGAAATGATCTCTATTTTCCAGGAGAACCACGAAGTGGTGATGGGAGTGGGCTCATCTTTAAAGGAAAGTAATGCTCCGTTGTTTTCAAAGGCAGACATTGCGGTAGCAATGCAAGGTGGGTGCACGCGTTCTTCGACAAGCAGATTCCGCGTGGGAAGGAGTTGCCTGTGTTTTCAGACGAAGATATTCAGTTTAGTCACATTCTCAACACTCTTGCTTGTGCATTTCGCCTGAGAAACTCGCATGACGTTGGCGAAGGCAGTCAAAGATTGGATTCCGACGACGAGCAAATGGATTCAGGGACAGGAGCTGCCAGCGTTGCGCACCTAATCGAACTCATTCGGTTGGGACGCCGCATGCTCACAAACTTCCATCAGATGAACACGTTCATATTCGTGTCACAGCTCTTCCTAGCCACGTTGATTGTCGCTTCCTATGCGGTGCCGTTTCCACATGTGCCTCAGCTGAGCTGTGCATCAATCTTCTGGTTGCTGTGGGTATTAGTCCCAGCGCTTAGCCTGTCAATGCTTGCATCTGCTAGTGAGAAGGGTATCATGAAGAAGACGCCACGGAAAAACGAGGGCTTTGAGATGGAGGACGATCTGCCACGGTTGGTTTGGTATTTTTGGCTCGTCACGTCCCCTCGGCATTAGTTTCTATCGTTGTTTTCGAGTGTTTGCTGGGGTTTTCGTTGCAGGCGTCAAGTGAGACAGATCCTAACATCCTTGAGAACGAACGCTTCCGCAATTTTCGATGGACAGACTTTATACTCGACAGCAGCTTGGTGACGTTGCGTCCACGGCCTGCTACCGTTCAAGCAGCGGTAGATCGAGCAGAGGCAGGCATGCTGTTGATAATTGGTATCTGCATTATTGCTTCCTCTTGTGGGTATTTGTACCGATGCGAAAGTATGTTCAAGTTGTCTCCATTCCGCAACCTTATGTGGGTGGTAGTAGCTTCCGTGTTGCTATGCTTCCATGCACTAGTTAGTTTTTCTCGAGCTGGCTTCGTTGGGGTCGATGGTGTGACCCTGTGGCATTTTGCGAGTACGTCGGTGCCGTGGAAATTCTGGCTTGCAGTGTTCGGTGTATGGCCGCTAATTATTGTGGCAACTGACGAAGCAGTGAAGACCCACGACAAGAAACATCTTGTGCGATACAACAAATTTCTTCGCATGCAATTTGACACACGGCTGGGTATGTGGAGTCCTAAATAATCTTTACCCCTCTCGAGCACCAATGTGGCACCACCATTGCTTGTTCGAGATATTATCTATGATTCGCACCACAATGATACTCTCGACAAATGTGCATCTACCGATATTACTTGAGCTTCGTTTCGATTCTTTAAACAGTTGCTGGTCACCACAGCATCTGCAAAGGAATGATCTGTCATATTCGACGTCACACTCCCCGACGGGCATGATGCTAGGCAGTATTCGTGTTTAACAAGGTTTAGCTTTTCGCTGAGTCATGTAATGCTGTAGTGGCAGGGGTTAGACTAAAGGCTGAGCGAGGAGAAGACGATCGCGTCAACCCCTGATCCGGACTCTACCACGGCAGCTCCGATGCGGGGATCTGCTTGTCCGCGTTGAAGAACTTGCCGGAATCATCAAGAGAGCTGGGCGATGCGCTCGGCCACGGCGGCGACACTGTCGGACGGCTGCAGCGTGGCCTTGACGGCGTTGCCCTTGGTGAGGTCGGTGTCCACGTAGCCCGGGTGGAACGCCACGGCGGCGACGTTGCTGGCGCGCAGCTTGACGGCCATGGAGCGCGTGAGCATGTTGAGTGCGGCCTTGGACGCCGAGTAGCCGTAGTGTCCGCCGAAGAAGGCGACTGTGTCGGTCTTGTTGCTGGCGAGGCTGCCCATGAACGACGAGATCTGCGCGACAATGGCCGAGCCGTGGTGTTTGGCCGCCAGTTCCAGGTTGGGCTGCAGCGCGCGGGTGACGAGGAACGGGCCCACCGCGTTCACTTCGAACTGGCGCATGAGCGAGTGTTTGGTGGAGGACTCGAAGGTGCCGGCCTCGTCGATGCCGGCGTTGTTGATGAGCAGGTCGATGGCCACGCCGTCCAACTGGCGGGCAGCCTCGAGCACGGACGCCTCGTCGCTCGTGTCCATGGTGAGGATCTTGGACGGGGCGAGCGCTTTCAACTGAGGCACCGGGAAAGCAACACAAGAAGTACAAGAAGCACAAGAAGCACAAGAAGCACAAGAAGCACAAGAAACACAAGAACACACAGAAGTGAGTGAGCACATGTCGACTGCTTCGAATGGCACGATTGGCGGGCGTCTTACCTCGTCGCTGTTGCTGTTGGCTCTCGCCGTGGCGATGATGTCCCAGCCAGCGTTGCTGTAGAACGTGGCGAAGGCGAGTCCGAGTCCGCGCGTGCTGCCGGTGATGAGAACGGTCTTGTTGGTGTCGGCCATGGTGGTGGAGTTGGTTGGGTGGTTGGTGGGGTTGGTAGGTACTGAGCAGCTTGAAGCGTGTTCGGGAATGATGTTGGACTGCGGCTTGCTGTGAAGCAGAGGGCTGGAATTGGATCACAGGCGCTCGATGGTCAACTCGTGCGCCGATTACCATGGCGACATGTGTTGAAGTTGATGCAATCGGCGTTTTTGATTGCACTGCGCCATGATTACCCTACCCATGACGATCAACCGCGAGCGGCAAAACAAACTACTCCAAAGTAAAGTAGGAGAATTATACAAAACGCCCGACTCGAAAGCGATTGCATAACATTTGATCGCTGGTCGGCCATGCAGTCCCATGCAGTCGTTCACGTTCGAGTTGCTCCTGTTCGAGAAGTGCTCCGTACCGAGCCAACGGCGCTGTTCACTGATAACCACAACAAGCAGGAACGACATATTTGCCGGCTCATTATGTGGCGGGATATTCTGCTGACGAACGCGAGAGATCTTTGATTGTGCTAACTGCAAGTGTGGGTGTGGACACGGAGAGCATACCGACCTCAGAGTGTTTGGCGTTTTTCGTTTTGGCACAGTATTCGTGTTTAACAAGGTTTAGCTTTTCGCTGAGTCATGTAATGCTGTAGTGGCAGGGGTTAGACTAAAGGCTGAGCGAGGAGAAGACGATCGCGTCAACCCCTGATCCGGACTCTACCACGGCAGCTCCGATGCGGGGATCTGCTTGTCCGCGTTGAAGAACTTGCCGGAATCATCCAGAGAGAGCTGGGCGATGCGCTCGGCCACGGCGGCGACACTGTCGGACGGCTGCAGCGTGGCCTTGACGGCGTTGCCCTTGGTGAGGTCGGTGTCCACGTAGCCCGGGTGGAACGCCACGGCGGCGACGTTGCTGGCGCGCAGCTTGACGGCCATGGAGCGCGTGAGCATGTTGAGTGCGGCCTTGGACGCCGAGTAGCCGTAGTGTCCGCCGAAGAAGGCGACTGTGTCGGTCTTGTTGCTGGCGAGGCTGCCCATGAACGACGAGATCTGCGCGACAATGGCCGAGCCGTGGTGTTTGGCCGCCAGTTCCAGGTTGGGCTGCAGCGCGCGGGTGACGAGGAACGGGCCCACCGCGTTCACTTCGAACTGGCGCATGAGCGAGTGTTTGGTGGAGGACTCGAAGGTGCCGGCCTCGTCGATGCCGGCGTTGTTGATGAGCAGGTCGATGGCCACGCCGTCCAACTGGCGGGCAGCCTCGAGCACGGACGCCTCGTCGCTCGTGTCCATGGTGAGGATCTTGGACGGGGCGAGCGCTTTCAACTGAGGCACCGGGAAAGCAACACAAGAAGTACAAGAAGCACAAGAAGCACAAGAAGCACAAGAAGCACAAGAAACACAAGAACACACAGAAGTGAGTGAGCACATGTCGACTGCTTCGAATGGCACGATTGGCGGGCGTCTTACCTCGTCGCTGTTGCTGTTGGCTCTCGCCGTGGCGATGATGTCCCAGCCAGCGTTGCTGTAGAACGTGGCGAAGGCGAGTCCGAGTCCGCGCGTGCTGCCGGTGATGAGAACGGTCTTGTTGGTGTCGGCCATGGTGGTGGAGTTGGTTGGGTGGTTGGTGGGGTTGGTAGGTACTGAGCAGCTTGAAGCGTGTTCGGGAATGATGTGGACTGCGGCTTGCTGTGAAGCAGAGGGCTGGAATTGGATCACAGGCGCTCGATGGTCAACTCGTGCGCCGATTACCATGGCGACATGTGTTGAAGTTGATGCAATCGGCGTTTTTTGATTGCACTGCGCCATGATTACCCTACCCATGACGATCAACCGCGAGCGGCAAAACAAACTACTCCAAAGTAAAGTAGGAGAATTATACAAAACGCCCGACTCGAAAGCGATTGCATAACATTTGATCGCTGATCGGCCATGCAGTCCCATGCAGTCGTTCACGTTCGAGTTGCTCCTGTTCGAGAAGTGCTCCGTACCGAGCCAACGGCGCTGTTCACTGATAACCACAACAAGCAGGAACGACATATTTGCCGGCTCATTATGTGGCGGGATATTCTGCTGACGAACGCGAGAGATCTTTGATTGTGCTAACTGCAAGTGTGGGTGTGGACACGGAGAGCATACCGACCTCAGAGTGTTTGGCGTTTTTCGTTTTGGCACAGTATTCGTGTTTAACAAGGTTTAGCTTTTCGCTGAGTCATGTAATGCTGTAGTGGCAGGGGTTAGACTAAAGGCTGAGCGAGGAGAAGACGATCGCGTCAACCCCTGATCCGGACTCTACCACGGCAGCTCCGATGCGGGGATCTGCTTGTCCGCGTTGAAGAACTTGCCGGAATCATCCAGAGAGAGCTGGGCGATGCGCTCGGCCACGGCGGCGACACTGTCGGACGGCTGCAGCGTGGCCTTGACGGCGTTGCCCTTGGTGAGGTCGGTGTCCACGTAGCCCGGGTGGAACGCCACGGCGGCGACGTTGCTGGCGCGCAGCTTGACGGCCATGGAGCGCGTGAGCATGTTGAGTGCGGCCTTGGACGCCGAGTAGCCGTAGTGTCCGCCGAAGAAGGCGACTGTGTCGGTCTTGTTGCTGGCGAGGCTGCCCATGAACGACGAGATCTGCGCGACAATGGCCGAGCCGTGGTGTTTGGCCGCCAGTTCCAGGTTGGGCTGCAGCGCGCGGGTGACGAGGAACGGGCCCACCGCGTTCACTTCGAACTGGCGCATGAGCGAGTGTTTGGTGGAGGACTCGAAGGTGCCGGCCTCGTCGATGCCGGCGTTGTTGATGAGCAGGTCGATGGCCACGCCGTCCAACTGGCGGGCAGCCTCGAGCACGGACGCCTCGTCGCTCGTGTCCATGGTGAGGATCTTGGACGGGGCGAGCGCTTTCAACTGAGGCACCGGGAAAGCAACACAAGAAGTACAAGAAGCACAAGAACACAAGAACACACAGAAGTGAGTGAGCACACGTCGACTGCTTCGAATGGCACGATTGGCGGGTGTCTTACCTCGTCGCTGTTGCTGTTGGCTCTCGCCGTGGCGATGACGTCCCAGCCAGCGTTGCTGTAGAACGTGGCGAAGGCGAGTCCGAGTCCGCGCGTGCTGCCGGTGATGAGAACGGTCTTGTTGGTGTCGGCCATGGTGGTGGAGTTGGTTGGGTGGTTGGTTGGTTGGTGGGGTTGGTAGGTGCTGAGCAGCTTGAAGCGTGTTCGGGAATGGTGTGGACTGCGGCTTGCTGTGAAGCAGAGGGCTGGAATTGGATCACAGGCGCTCGATGGTCAACTCGTGCGCCGATTACCATGGCGACATGTGTTGAAGTTGATGCAATCGGCGTTTTTTGATTGCACTGCGCCATGATTACCCTACCCATGACGATCAACCGCGAGCGGCAAAACAAACTACTCCAAAGTAAAGTAGGAGAATTATACAAAACGCCCGACTCGAAAGCGATTGCATAACATTTGATCGCTGATCGGCCATGCAGTCCCATGCAGTCGTTCACGTTCGAGTTGCTCCTGTTCGAGAAGTGCTCCGTACCGAGCCAACGGCGCTGTTCACTGATAACCACAACAAGCAGGAACGACATATTTGCCGGCTCATTATGTGGCGGGATATTCTGCTGACGAACGCGAGAGATCTTTGATTGTGCTAACTGCAAGTGTGGGTGTGGACACGGAGAGCATACCGACCTCAGAGTGTTTGGCGTTTTTCGTTTTGGCACAGTATTCGTGTTTAACAAGGTTTAGCTTTTCGCTGAGTCATGTAATGCTGTAGTGGCAGGGGTTAGACTAAAGGCTGAGCGAGGAGAAGACGATCGCGTCAACCCCTGATCCGGACTCTACCACGGCAGCTCCGATGCGGGGATCTGCTTGTCCGCGTTGAAGAACTTGCCGGAATCATCCAGAGAGAGCTGGGCGATGCGCTCGGCCACGGCGGCGACACTGTCGGACGGCTGCAGCGTGGCCTTGACGGCGTTGCCCTTGGTGAGGTCGGTGTCCACGTAGCCCGGGTGGAACGCCACGGCGGCGACGTTGCTGGCGCGCAGCTTGACGGCCATGGAGCGCGTGAGCATGTTGAGTGCGGCCTTGGACGCCGAGTAGCCGTAGTGTCCGCCGAAGAAGGCGACTGTGTCGGTCTTGTTGCTGGCGAGGCTGCCCATGAACGACGAGATCTGCGCGACAATGGCCGAGCCGTGGTGTTTGGCCGCCAGTTCCAGGTTGGGCTGCAGCGCGCGGGTGACGAGGAACGGGCCCACCGCGTTCACTTCGAACTGGCGCATGAGCGAGTGTTTGGTGGAGGACTCGAAGGTGCCGGCCTCGTCGATGCCGGCGTTGTTGATGAGCAGGTCGATGGCCACGCCGTCCAACTGGCGGGCAGCCTCGAGCACGGACGCCTCGTCGCTCGTGTCCATGGTGAGGATCTTGGACGGGGCGAGCGCTTTCAACTGAGGCACCGGGAAAGCAACACAAGAAGTACAAGAAGCACAAGAACACAAGAACACACAGAAGTGAGTGAGCACATGTCGACTGCTTCGAATGGCACGATTGGCGGGCGTCTTACCTCGTCGCTGTTGCTGTTGGCTCTCGCCGTGGCGATGATGTCCCAGCCAGCGTTGCTGTAGAACGTGGCGAAGGCGAGTCCGAGTCCGCGCGTGCTGCCGGTGATGAGAACGGTCTTGTTGGTGTCGGCCATGGTGGTGGAGTTGGTTGGGTGGTTGGTTGGTTGGTGGGGTTGGTAGGTACTGAGCAGCTTGAAGCGTGTTCGGGAATGGTGTGGACTGCGGCTTGCTGTGAAGCAGAGGGCTGGAATTGGATCACAGGCGCTCGATGGTCAACTCGTGCGCCGATTACCATGGCGACATGTGTTGAAGTTGATGCAATCGGCGTTTTTTGATTGCACTGCGCCATGATTACCCTACCCATGACGATCAACCGCGAGCGGCAAAACAAACTACTCCAAAGTAAAGTAGGAGAATTATACAAAACGCCCGACTCGAAAGCGATTGCATAACATTTGATCGCTGATCGGCCATGCAGTCCCATGCAGTCGTTCACGTTCGAGTTGCTCCTGTTCGAGAAGTGCTCCGTACCGAGCCAACGGCGCTGTTCACTGATAACCACAACAAGCAGGAACGACATATTTGCCGGCTCATTATGTGGCGGGATATTCTGCTGACGAACGCGAGAGATCTTTGATTGTGCTAACTGCAAGTGTGGGTGTGGACACGGAGAGCATACCGACCTCAGAGTGTTTGGCGTTTTTCGTTTTGGCACAGTATTCGTGTTTAACAAGGTTTAGCTTTTCGCTGAGTCATGTAATGCTGTAGTGGCAGGGGTTAGACTAAAGGCTGAGCGAGGAGAAGACGATCGCGTCAACCCTGATCCGGACTCTACCACGGCAGCTCCGATGCGGGGATCTGCTTGTCCGCGTTGAAGAACTTGCCGGAATCATCCAGAGAGAGCTGGGCGATGCGCTCGGCCACGGCGGCGACACTGTCGGACGGCTGCAGCGTGGCCTTGACGGCGTTGCCCTTGGTGAGGTCGGTGTCCACGTAGCCCGGGTGGAACGCCACGGCGGCGACGTTGCTGGCGCGCAGCTTGACGGCCATGGAGCGCGTGAGCATGTTGAGTGCGGCCTTGGACGCCGAGTAGCCGTAGTGTCCGCCGAAGAAGGCGACTGTGTCGGTCTTGTTGCTGGCGAGGCTGCCCATGAACGACGAGATCTGCGCGACAATGGCCGAGCCGTGGTGTTTGGCCGCCAGTTCCAGGTTGGGCTGCAGCGCGCGGGTGACGAGGAACGGGCCCACCGCGTTCACTTCGAACTGGCGCATGAGCGAGTGTTTGGTGGAGGACTCGAAGGTGCCGGCCTCGTCGATGCCGGCGTTGTTGATGAGCAGGTCGATGGCCACGCCGTCCAACTGGCGGGCAGCCTCGAGCACGGACGCCTCGTCGCTCGTGTCCATGGTGAGGATCTTGGACGGGGCGAGCGCTTTCAACTGAGGCACCGGGAAAGCAACACAAGAAGTACAAGAAGCACAAGAACACAAGAACACACAGAAGTGAGTGAGCACACGTCGACTGCTTCGAATGGCACGATTGGCGGGTGTCTTACCTCGTCGCTGTTGCTGTTGGCTCTCGCCGTGGCGATGACGTCCCAGCCAGCGTTGCTGTAGAACGTGGCGAAGGCGAGTCCGAGTCCGCGCGTGCTGCCGGTGATGAGAACGGTCTTGTTGGTGTCGGCCATGGTGGTGGAGTTGGTTGGGTGGTTGGTTGGTTGGTGGGGTTGGTAGGTACTGAGCAGCTTGAAGCGTGTTCGGGAATGGTGTGGACTGCGGCTTGCTGTGAAGCAGAGGGCTGGAATTGGATCACAGGCGCTCGATGGTCAACTCGTGCGCCGATTACCATGGCGACATGTGTTGAAGTTGATGCAATCGGCGTTTTTGATTGCACTGCGCCATGATTACCCTACCCATGACGATCAACCGCGAGCGGCAAAACAAACTACTCCAAAGTAAAGTAGGAGAATTATACAAAACGCCCGACTCGAAAGCGATTGCATAACATTTGATCGCTGATCGGCCATGCAGTCCCATGCAGTCGTTCACGTTCGAGTTGCTCCTGTTCGAGAAGTGCTCCGTACCGAGCCAACGGCGCTGTTCACTGATAACCACAACAAGCAGGAACGACATATTTGCCGGCTCATTATGTGGCGGGATATTCTGCTGACGAACGCGAGAGATCTTTGATTGTGCTAACTGCAAGTGTGGGTGTGGACACGGAGAGCATACCGACCTCAGAGTGTTTGGCGTTTTTCGTTTTGGCACAGTATTCGTGTTTAACAAGGTTTAGCTTTTCGCTGAGTCATGTAATGCTGTAGTGGCAGGGGTTAGACTAAAGGCTGAGCGAGGAGAAGACGATCGCGTCAACCCCTGATCCGGACTCTACCACGGCAGCTCCGATGCGGGGATCTGCTTGTCCGCGTTGAAGAACTTGCCGGAATCATCCAGAGAGAGCTGGGCGATGCGCTCGGCCACGGCGGCGACACTGTCGGACGGCTGCAGCGTGGCCTTGACGGCGTTGCCCTTGGTGAGGTCGGTGTCCACGTAGCCCGGTGGAACGCCACGGCGGCGACGTTGCTGGCGCGCAGCTTGACGGCCATGGAGCGCGTGAGCATGTTGAGTGCGGCCTTGGACGCCGAGTAGCCGTAGTGTCCGCCGAAGAAGGCGACTGTGTCGGTCTTGTTGCTGGCGAGGCTGCCCATGAACGACGAGATCTGCGCGACAATGGCCGAGCCGTGGTGTTTGGCCGCCAGTTCCAGGTTGGGCTGCAGCGCGCGGGTGACGAGGAACGGGCCCACCGCGTTCACTTCGAACTGGCGCATGAGCGAGTGTTTGGTGGAGGACTCGAAGGTGCCGGCCTCGTCGATGCCGGCGTTGTTGATGAGCAGGTCGATGGCCACGCCGTCCAACTGGCGGGCAGCCTCGAGCACGGACGCCTCGTCGCTCGTGTCCATGGTGAGGATCTTGGACGGGGCGAGCGCTTTCAACTGAGGCACCGGGAAAGCAACACAAGAAGTACAAGAAGCACAAGAACACAAGAACACACAGAAGTGAGTGAGCACACGTCGACTGCTTCGAATGGCACGATTGGCGGGTGTCTTACCTCGTCGCTGTTGCTGTTGGCTCTCGCCGTGGCGATGACGTCCCAGCCAGCGTTGCTGTAGAACGTGGCGAAGGCGAGTCCGAGTCCGCGCGTGCTGCCGGTGATGAGAACGGTCTTGTTGGTGTCGGCCATGGTGGTGGAGTTGGTTGGGTGGTTGGTAGGTGCTGAGCAGCTTAAAGCGTTTTCGGAAATGAGATGTGCGACTTTCAGCTTGGCGCTGCTTGCTATCAGGGAGTATGATGCAATACTTGAGATGGCAATCACCGATTGTTGATTATTGTGCTCTAGGATTATGAATCATGAGCAGATACAACCGCGATTGGATCCGTTGCCACAAGCACAGCGCAAAATAAACAGCAGCTGGCGGGCGCAATCGACACCGTTTGGGGCGCAGCAACCTTGACCGGATCCAAGTAGAATCGATGAGAAGTGGTGTGAGGCACCATGGGGGATTCGGTGCCAAACCGCTGTCGCAGATAAGGCATCGTATGGATGAAAGTGCTACAAGTACACGTGCAAGTTCACGTTTCCGATCTAGTCGAGTGCATTAAGGACACCCCAGCCATTTTTCGATGCTCGGATTGCAGGCAGGTCCAACGCGCAGTTGTATCTGGTATCGCCGCAGCTTGATGTAGTTTTCATCTCCGTAGCACGAAAGCACTTGCATGCGAGTGTTGTAGCAGATGCCTGTGATCCCACCGGGAAGTTGGCATTCCCCAAACGGCCTCCCGTTGCAAATGTCAATTGTTGCTTTCATCGGAACCTCCTCCAGCAACATCCCATCCGACGGCAACTTTTGGCAGACTGATGAGGCGAACTTGTCAAATACTGAGCGAGTCCCAGCGCTTCCTTCAAAAGGCTTGTCGCTCACGCAGACTGACGTTGTCATCCCCACACTCGGGTTTGCGATACAGTAGCTGTCGTTTAAATCGCATTCCCCACGAAAGCCATTGCAGCACAAGCGAGTTGGTCTTGAGAGTGTGAAATCTTCAAGACCTTGCAACGGGGCCATGCTTGGCATCTGCTCCAGTTGGGGAGAAATATTAAAATCAGCTTCTCCAACCTGGGTAGAAGGCTGAGCGAAGGTTCGCGAATCGCAAATAGTCGAGCGAGAGTCAACGTCTTGAGATTCGGGACGCCGTTAAATGCTGGAATGTTGGAGAGATTGAGGTGAACGCCGATGTGCACCATCGACAGCCAAGGCATGTCGCTAAAGAGGTCGCCAGGCAACACGAGCAAATTTCGACTGCCTTGCTTCCCTTCCAGATGTCTAACATAACAAAGAAAAATGAAAATGAGGAAATGCACTTGGCAAAGCGGCAGGATATCTTACAGCGTTTCCAGATACTTGAATTCCTGGGTCCACGTTGGAATGCTTAGGATACCAGTGTAGATTAGCGTACTACGTATCACACGTTAGCAAGCCAGCATCAAGTGAGCATTTGGAGATAAGCGAACTTACATGGACGTCAAATAGCGACACGCTCGAAGCTCTTCTGGCAACTCGAGAAGTTGTCGATTGATCAATTGCAGTGATCGGAGTTCGCCGGATGCTGCCAACTCCTTGATATTATCGTACACGTCAATGGGATATATCCATTCTTCGTAGGTCATCGGCGCAGGGTTTACGTTGATAACGATTCGACACGGGCATTTCCCGTCGCTGGACGCCCATCGGTAGGCATAAACCACGCATTCTGGGTACTGGGAACATCTCTCCTCTGAGCCTTGCATGGCTTGGACCGAAAACACCCAGACCATGACGCTGCAAGTGATAAACGCGACGGCGTAAGATTTCGGTACTGCTTTTTGTCGTCTGGAAATTGGTTTGCTTCTGGGATCTCGACCTAGAGTAACATGGTGGAGGTGAGCTGCGATGAGAACGTCCCCAGCACGCATGATCCGATAGCAGAACGATAGATTAATGCCCACACGAAGGGCGAAGTCGAGCATCGAGCGAATTCGAAGCGAGTCAAAGGCCAGACGGAAAAACGCAATCTCCGATGGATTAGCGAACACCGCGGAGCGTTCAAAACTTCCAGGCGGGAGAATTTTCAGATAAGTAGCGAAAACGGCACCGTCAAACTGGAAGTTGTAGTAGCAATACACCAGGACGCCGATCGGGTAAACCACGGCCGCAAACAAGTCAAATCTGCACCAAGATGAACGATATGAGCATTTATAAAAGTTGTCACGGACAGTGTCCTTAACAGAATACTCACACAGAACCGATGGCAACCTCGGTCATCGCTGAAAACGTGCCGATGAGAATTTTCAAAGCCCCTGCCATAGACCCCACCGAAATAAAGGCCGTGTAGGCGTATACGAGGGCCTGAGGGTTGCCAGTATCCAGCAGTTCGAGAAGAACTATCATCTGCATTGTTAAATTCAACACTTTCAACAACACGTTCTATCGTTGGCAAGCCAAATCGTGAGGGTTGAGGTACTCAATTAACCACAAACATTCAAACAACTACGTACCCAGTACTTTCGATCGGCGCCGCGGAAAGACGTTAGCTCTTTGAATTGGCTGTGTGCGTGCAGGCAAATTCGTTTTGCTCTCGAGCACGTCAATGACGACGAAGACGAGATCCGTTCGAACTTCATCTCCACGAGTTGAAGCGTGATGATGCCGGCAACGTTTTTGCGCCAGCGGAGCATTTTCGTCAATACGAACACATAACAAACGTTGATGAAGACAAGTGCCACAATTCCAGCTTTGATCACGGCGGGGTTTGTGTCAGTGATGAGCCAGAATTGACCGTTGTCGTAGGTGCCAGTGCCCATCAGCCAGTTGGCAGCTTCGTTCGGTGCGATCGCGACCACAATAAGCCACGACGTCCAGCCGATACAGATTACGAGCGTGAGGATCATAGGGATCCCAAGCACACCATAAGCATCACGAAGTGAAAGTATCTCGTGGCGAAAAATCTCTCGCTGGTCTCTTGGCTTTGAGACTTGTTTGGTTGTTGGGGTAGCGGGGAGGATCTGGTTGGTTTTTGCCGTAGCGACGGTGGCAGACCTGCTATTCGTTTGGTCGGGTCGCTCCGGTATGGAGGCCGATCGCTGCGAAGTCTTTGTCATGATGGAATCCTCTGTCGCAGCGGTCGGGAAGGGAGATAACTCGTCTGCCAGTCTCGTATTCCCTGAAAATAGGCCACACGAATAGTTTTTATTGACAAAAAAATAGTTCCAGCTCGAGACGTGTGTTTTGTACCTCTGGATAGCAGCTTATCTATCGTCTTCATCCTGGGAGTCATCACTGGCAGGATCTCCATCATTCGCGGTTGAGGGACTTCCAGTAGCAGCTACCGGTACTTTATCTCTAGACACGGTTGCCATAATCACCCCATGGTCTCCTTTAGTTGTCACCACAACTGCTGGCTCACGCGTAGGGGTGCTGGTTCCTTTGCACGCCGACGTCCCGGTCGACCCGATCTTGTCGGACGCGTTCGGCATGGTAATCTTGCTCGCGTTCTCGCCGTCGTAGTTGCTCACCGCCACCTCCTGCGCCGCGAAGCAGATGGTACCCGAGCTCTGCGCTTCCAGGACCAGGTCGCCGCCCACTGCGAAGGACGAGCCCTGCACCGAGATCGCGGCACCGTCCTTGACCTCCAGAGACACCTCGCCGCTCACAGACACGCTTTTCACGGCCAGTTCGATCCGTGCGGCTTCCGACGCCTCGAGCACAACATCCTGCAACTGGATCGGCTCGGACGTGTACTCGACACGCACAGAGCTCGACCCGCGCGCCTCGACAGAAAGCTCTCCCTTGGTCGCTAGTGCGCTTGCTTCGAGAATCACCTGCGCCGACCCGTAGCTTTCGAGGTCGGCCACTGAGCTGTCGGACGACAAGACCACCTCGGTCAGCAAATGGCCGTTTGGGGGACGCTGCTGCCAGTCGTGTTGAGCATCAGCCCGGTGGTCTTTTGGTTCCCGTACGTCTTCTCGCTGATCACCGTGACAGCGTCGACGATGACTTGCGAGTCGCCTGTCACGTTGACGTAACCGATGACTCCGTCAGGTAGGCCCTCGGCGCGAGAGATGAAAACTCGGCCGACGAGGTCGAGGTCGATGCTGTCAATTGCGGTGCTGGAGGTGGTGACGGTCATCGTTCACTGCTTGCTGTAGCCGCCGTGGTTGGACGAGGACGGGTCGGTTTGGGTCTTGTCAGAGCTAACGGAAAAGTCGGCGTTGGCGAAAGCTGCCACGGACGCGCTGGCGAGGAGGGTGGCGTGGAGGGTGCTGGGTTTCATGGTGCGGAGGGAAGTTGTGGGCTTGCTGTCGTTTTTGAAAACGCCAGCCGACGGGAAACTTTTCGCACAGCGTGGTTACTTGTGTACCAACGCTAACTGTCGATGAACTCTTTGCAGCTAACGGCACGAATAGAAATCGCTGGGTGAATTGCCAAGGGTATTTCCACACAAAGAGAAGCGGATGACAAACATCTTCCGTTGACGACAAATCGCAAGGGCATGGAGCGTCATTGTTCGTGATGACGATACCCCTCCGTGTAAACTCGGCAGTTTATGGAGCCCAAGTGAGTGTCCAACAGCAGCAAATGACCCCATCGCGAACATCAAGACGAACCAAACGACGTTCGTTGCCGCCAGCATCGTCCAAAAACTTCGTCACTATAATGTCGATCTTCAAGGCGCACGTCATTTTCAAAAACGACAGCAAGCCCACAACTTCCCTCCGCACCATGAAACCCAGCACCCTCCACGCCACCCTCCTCGCCAGCGCGTCCGTGGCAGCTTTCGCCAACGCCGACTTTTCCGTTAGCTCTGACAAGACCCAAACCGACCCGTCCTCGTCCAACCACGGCGGCTACAGCAAGCAGTGAACGATGACCGTCACCACCTCCAGCACCGCAATTGACAGCATCGACCTCGACCTCGTCGGCCGAGTTTTCATCTCTCGCGCCGAGGGCCTACCTGACGGAGTCATCGGTTACGTCAACGTGACAGGCGACTCGCAAGTCATCGTCGACGCTGTCACGGTGATCAGCGAGAAGACGTACGGGAACCAAAAGACCACCGGGCTGATGCTCAACACGACTGGCAGCAGCGTCCCCCAAACGGCCATTTGCTGACCGAGGTGGTCTTGTCGTCCGACAGCTCAGTGGCCGACCTCGAAAGCTACGGGTCGGCGCAGGTGATTCTCGAAGCAAGCGCACTAGCGACCAAGGGAGAGCTTTCTGTCGAGGCGCGCGGGTCGAGCTCTGTGCGTGTCGAGTACACGTCCGAGCCGATCCAGTTGCAGGATGTTGTGCTCGAGGCGTCGGAAGCCGCACGGATCGAACTGGCCGTGAAAAGCGTGTCTGTGAGCGGCGAGGTGTCTCTGGAGGTCAAGGACGGTGCCGCGATCTCGGTGCAGGGCTCGTCCTTCGCAGTGGGCGGCGACCTGGTCCTGGAAGCGCAGAGCTCGGGTACCATCTGCTTCGCGGCGCAGGAGGTGGCGGTGAGCAACTACGACGGCGAGAACGCGAGCAAGATTACCATGCCGAACGCGTCCGACAAGATCGGGTCGACCGGGACGTCGGCGTGCAAAGGAACCAGCACCCCTACGCGTGAGCCAGCAGTTGTGGTGACGACGAATGCCAACTCGACAAGCGTGACTGGATCTCGAACCTCAGGTAGCGTCGCTACCTCCACTTCGGACGACGGCGAAATTAATTCGGAGAGTGACAAGACTTCTAGTTCTGCCGCTTCAAATTGGTTCGCTGTCGGCATTGAGACCGCCGTGATAGTTGCCGCAGCACTTGCCGTTTCGATCTAGTACTATTTCTGTAAATATGACATTTTTTTACAGTTCTAGCGGGCGCTTCCTCTCCAGCCACCACAACTCCAAAGTCAACATGGAGGCCAAAGTGAGCTTCCATGTGCGGCGGTACCTCCGCGAGTGCGAGGAGCGGGGCGCGAAACCGAGCGAACCGACGGTCACCGCCCACCTGCGGGACACGTACCCAGAGTACCAGCGCAAACCGCTGGGCGCCTTGAAAAAGGTGGTGCAAAAGTGCTCAAGAAGGCGCAGCCCAGTCTGTTGACCGACAAAGGACAGGAAACGCCCAAACGGGGCCGCTCCGGGTCCGACAGCGATGACGAGAAGACGATCCAAGAGATGGAGCAGCTGCAGGCCAGCTCTGGCGCTGGGAACTCCCTGAACAACGCCATGCAGAAGAAATACGCGGCCCAGAGCCAGGAACGGAGCGACAAACCATTGATAAAGAAGGTTAAATTGGTCCGGAGAAGGGTTAAACAGAGTGATGATGAGGACAAGGCAGGAGATACGGAAGATAGCAAGGGTTTCGTGGTGGAGAGACCCACGACCAGGTACTCGGACTTTGGTGGCATCCAGGCGGTGCTACAGGAGGTGAGAGAGCTGATTGAGTACCCGTTGACCCACCCAGAGGTGTATGCTCATTTAGGGGTGGAACCGCCTCGCGGGGTATTGCTGCATGGACCACCCGGTACGGGAAAATCGATGCTGGCGAACGCCATTGCAGGGGAGTGTGGGGCTACGTTTCTGAAAGTGTCGGCACCGGAGATTGTGTCAGGCATGTCGGGTGAATCTGAGCAGAAGCTGAGGGAGCTGTTTGATGAGGCGATCAACCGCGCGCCGTCGATCATTTTTATTGATGAGATTGATGCGATTACACCTAAGAGAGAGACGTCGCAGCGAGGAATGGAGAAGAGAATCGTCGCCCAGTTGCTGACGAGTACGGACTCGTTGAGTTTGGAGAATACGGGTGGAAAGCCTGTGCTGCTGATTGGCGCCACCAACCGCCCAGACGCGTTGGACTCAGCGCTGCGCCGCGCTGGACGCTTTGACCGTGAAATTTGCCTTGGAATTCCTGACGACGAAGCGCGTGAAAAGATTTTGCACGTACTGGCGCGTAAGATGACGCTCGAGGGGATTTTGACTATGCCGCGCTTGCTCGTCGTACGCCAGGTTTTGTGGGCGCTGATCTCGTCTCGCTGACGAAGGAAGCAGCAGTCGGTGCTGTCAACCGTATCTTCAGTAACATTATGCAGGGCGAGAAATTGGTTGCGGAAGCAGACAGCACCAACGCGGAGACCAGCGATGAAGTCATGGACGTAGACACACAGGAGGATTCATCTTCAGAAAAGGCTAATGGGACAGAAGGGAAACCCTCGGCAGCGGATGATCTCCGTGCGCAGGTGGAGCCTTTACTGAAGCTCAGTTAGCGCCGCTTAGTATTACAATGGGTGACTTTGAGGCAGCAATTGCGAAGGTTCAACCGAGCTCGAAGCGCGAGGGTTTCGCTACGATCCCGGACGTGACGTGGGACGACATTGGCGCACTGAACGAGGTGCGAGAAGAGCTCTCGCTTGCTGTGATGCAGCCGATTGCGCACCCAGAACGGTTTGCAGCACTTGGGCTGTCGATGCCTGCAGGTGTGCTGCTTTACGGCCCACCAGGTTGCGGTAAAACGCTGCTGGCTAAAGCTATTGCTCATGAAAGTGGCGCCAACTTTATCAGCATCAAAGGGCCCGAGCTGCTGGACAAGTACGTTGGCGAATCTGAGCGATCTGTGCGCCAGGTTTTCCAGCGTGCCCGTGCGTCTTCTCCTTGCGTCGTGTTCTTTGATGAGCTAGATGCGCTAGCTCCGCGCCGATCCGGTGGTGCGGGTGGAGACAGCGGAGGCAACGGTGTCAGCGAGCGAGTCGTGAACCAGCTTTTGACTGAGATGGATGGTCTGGACGGCCGTCGCAATGTCTTCGTCATTGCAGCCACGAACCGTCCCGACATTATCGATCCTGCTATGCTGCGTCCTGGTCGTCTAGACAAGCTGCTGTACGTGCCACTGCCCCAGGCTTTGGAGCGGCTTCAAATTCTGAAAACGATCACTGCCAAGTGCGCGCTAGCGACGTCCGTACAGCTAGAAATTATCGCAGCCGACGCTCGCTGCGAGGGCTTCAGTGGCGCAGATCTGAGTGCCTTGGTTCGGGAAGCTGGAATCACGGCGTTGCGTGAGACTGACTTCTCCAAACTTGATGCTGGGAGACCATGGGCCCGCTGGGCATTGAACACCACCACTTCATCAGTGCGTTTGACCGCGTGTTCCCGTCCGTGTCGCGGACCGATCAGCGCATGTTTGACCGGATGAAGAAGAACCTGCGCAAGTCTCGCTCCAAGTTGACGCGAAGCAACAGCTCAACGACCGTCGGCCCATCTGAAGT
The DNA here is from genome assembly GCA_011947325.1 of Phytophthora macrochlamydospora. Lineage (NCBI taxonomy): Eukaryota > Oomycota > Peronosporomycetes > Peronosporales > Peronosporaceae > Phytophthora > Phytophthora macrochlamydospora. The sequence continues at coordinate 23,431 of JAAVTH010000344.1, forward strand.
CAAGCAGGACGAAGGAGATGGTAAAGTGGAGGCTGCGGATGGAAAGAGTGATGTCGACATGAAGCAATAGAGTATATTTTGATTTCCGAGTGTGCTGGAATTCAAGTGGCGGGACCTTCATATTACTGCGTGATATTTTGTTATCGTGATGGATACTATTCGGTCCACCCTAGCGAGACAGTATGAGCTGAGCTGAATTTACTCGCGAAGTTCGAGCCCGCTTTCTGAACGGTCTCAGGTGTCCAGGCCATCCACAAGATTTTATCTTCGCTTATCCAGTTCTTCTCTTCACTTCTCAACAGCCTTCGACATGGCGGCATCGCCAGCGAAGCCTGACAGCGTCCGCAAACCAGAGACGACAACTCAGTCGCTCGACTCGCCAGCATTAGTCGCTGACGATAGCGCCGAGACATTGCAACTCTCAATAAACCGGAGTCGACTGGTGCTAATATCCGCGCTATCCATGGCTGCCCTCGTGGGGATCACGGTGGCCTTCAGCGGCAATGACGACGTGCTCGATCACTTCTACAAGGGTGGTTTTTCCAACGACGAATTGGAAAAACTCATCGAGAAATACAACTCCTACTCAGGTAGCACGACCGGTGCGCGCGAGCACTCCCTCAACATTTGCCTGGGTTTCATGGTGAATATCTTGGTTTTGCGACTGATGACAGACAAGGTCTTGCAAATCGAGCCAAGTTCGCGCGTAAAGATAAGTGTGACCGCCCTCAGCGCTGGACTGGGGTATTTGGTTGCGAACGGACTGACCAGCCTCAACGTGCAGTCGCAAGAACGACCCGTTCAGCCCGTAATTTCCACGCAAGATTTATCTCGGCAGTTGAGTGACAACGGATCGTCCTCTGTGAATTCGTCGTACTCGGACGACAGGCCACCCAACCCCGTGGTCAACACGATGCTGCGCAATCTCATCCTGCCGTGCGTTATCTTAAACCAGTCTGTGCAGCGAGAGTGGAGTGATGGATAGATTCGACATCATCACATTTTTCGGTTTCCCGCAGCTGCCTTGGATGCAGCATTTGCGAACACAGGCCCTCAACGCTGGTGCGATGAAGATTGTCGTCGATGCGAAGGGTGACGTGGCCGCCAACGCAGCACTCACACCCGAGCAATTTCCTATGAATGCCTCTGTGGCAGCAGGTTTGCTGCTCTACGGCGTTGCTGCTGGAAATTCCTACACGCTCTTTGACTCCTTCGAAGCTGGCATCGCATCCACGCATTTTCCCACGAGCAACGACATGCCTGCAGCCAGACTGGCAGGGCTTCTCGTACCGAAATTGTCTGCGTCCAAGGAAGAAGACCGCGAGTGGTTGATCAAGCACAGCGGGCCATTTGTTTACAACATTACGTCGGACGAGGCGAAAAACGAGTCGACAGTGCGAAGCTGGACAACTGAGCTGGCCCACGTCAAAATCACATCTTCGATTTGGCTGGATGCAGTTACGATTGAGCGTGAGATGGCGTCGGCTCATTTAGGGACGGCCCAGAGCGAAGACGGGAAGACACGATACTACACCACGACAGACATTTCTTCCCGGGAAGACATCTGCTCCAACCGGAAATGACACGACGGATGCGATGATAAACCTGTTCGCGGTTTGCTTAAATGATAACGGTGACGAAGTGATGACGGCGAGGCTCCAGGAGGGGAGTGGCGAGCCTTCTATCGTTTGCACCGACAAATCTCCGTCGTCGCTTTTTATAACGAGTTCTGCTAAGCGGCTCGTTGCTGATAAACTCATTACCGACGCGACTGCCAATTCTTCAGGTGTTTTCAGCAGCAGCTATGAAAATGTTGTGGTCGACTTGCGCGAAGTGACGTATTGGACGTTTGCCCGTATTAGCTGGGAGTTGCAGAATCTGTCGACGAAGTTCGACGCAGAGTGTTTAGACGTCAGTGGTTGTATGGGACTGGAAGCTGACCTGCCTGCCTGCAGCTTCGCAGCGTTTGATTGTTAGCGCGGGTGAACTGCCCGTCCCTTATGCTTCGCTCTTGACTTTTGATTCGTTCTCGATGCAGCAGCCGCTGCAACTGCTTGGCGTGATCCGCCCGGAGCACTTCTCAGTTCGTCATGGCGGTGACAGCGATGGCTGGCTCGGTGATTTTCTGTTGCCGCACAACGTACGCGACCTCAGTCTCGCCACGACGGGTTGGAGTGCAGACTGCGCCGAAACAAATCAAATGCGGCTCGAAAGTTACGTGAACAACCACGCGTACATGGACTCGACGCTCCAGGCCACATATACCGCGGCAAGTTTCTTTCTCTTCCAGAACGGAGTCGCTCGTGATGTGGTCAACCGGCCTGGACTTGATATAACGTTATCGTTCAGCCAAAACGTGCAACGGGTCGATATCCGCGCCTATATTCCGACGTTCAATGTGTTTCTTACGCTCGCTGGCTGCGCGGTGCTCGTTGGTGCGCTGGTTATCACGCTTGTTTGGTCTCGCTTACCAGACCCGCTCCAATGCATCTCGGTTCCTCACACGATCGCTCGGGTCTAAACGGACAATACGACATTCCCATCGGTTCTACTCCACGGATCGATTGTTGCTTGCTATGATGAACATTCGGAGATCAGAGACGCAAACATTGACGCTTCAATGATCCGGACAATCTCGCTGCAGCCCATGATTAACTTGAATTGCGACGGTATTGACAATGCAGAGGCTTCGAAACCAGCGCTTGTTTGAAACCACGAGAATGACTGTAATCATAAAAAAATCCGCTATGGACCAAATTCGCTGTCATTGTCTGGCTGCCTTACTTCTCAATACCCCTCCCCAGCGCTGTTTATTTTGTGCTGTGCTTGTGGCAACGGATCCAATCGCGGTTGTATCTGCTCATGATTCATAATCCTAGAGCACAATAATCAACAATCGGTGATTGCCATCTCAAGTATTGCATCATACTCCCCGATAGCAAGCAGCGCAAAGCTGAAAGTCGCACACCTCATTTCCGAAAACGCTTTAAGCTGCTCAGCACCTACCAACCACCCAACCAACTCCACCACCATGGCCGACACCAACAAGACCGTTCTCATCATCGGCAGCACGCGCGGACTCGGACTCGCCTTCGCCACGTTCTACAGCAACGCTGGCTGGGACGTCATCGCCACGGCGAGAGCCAACAGCAACAGCGACGAGGTAAGACGCCCGCCAATCGTGCCATTCGAAGCAGTCGACGTGTGCTCACTCACTTCTGTGTGTTCTTGTGTTCTTGTGTTTCTTGTGCTTCTTGTGTTGCTTTCCCGGTGCCTCAGTTGAAAGCGCTCGCCCCGTCCAAGATCCTCACCATGGACACGAGCGACGAGGCGTCCGTGCTCGAGGCTGCCCGCCAGTTGGACGGCGTGGCCATCGATCTGCTCATCAACAACGCCGGCATCGGCGAGGCCGGCACCTTCGAGTCCTCCACCAAACACTCGCTCATGCGCCAGTTCGAAGTGAACGCGGTGGGCCCGTTCCTCGTCACCCGCGCGCTGCAGCCCAACCTGGAACTGGCGGCCAAACACCACGGCTCGGCCATTGTCGCGCAGATCTCGTCGTACATAGGCAGCATCGCCAGCAACAAGACCGACACAGTCGCCTTCTTCGGCGGACAGTACGGCTACTCGGCGTCCAAGGCCGCACTCAACATGCTCACGCGCTCCATGGCCGTCAAGCTGCGCGCCAGCAACGTCGCCGCCGTGGCGTTCCACCCGGGCTACGTGGACACCGACCTCACCAAGGGCAACGCCGTCAAGGCCACGCTGCAGCCGTCCGACAGTGTCGCCGCCGTGGCCGAGCGCATCGCCCAGCTCTCTCTGGATGATTCCGGCAAGTTCTTCAACGTGGACAAGCAGATCCCCGCATCGGAGCTGCCGTGGTAGGCACAGGAGATTGAGGCGATTGCTTTGCCATTTTGTTTCGAGTATTAGTTTGGATGCTTTCAACATGAGCACGATGCAATCCATTTCACTTTCACCACAGTCCCAGTCTAATCCATTTTGGTCTGACGAGTGTCAACATCAAGCTCAATGTGAGAGACCAGCAATTTGCCGCAAGCAACGCGCAGAATAAACAGATAGCGACCGGGCGCAATCGGCTGAAAATCTAATGGAAGCATTCCGATAGCGGTCGGACGCATTACCGACTAAACAAATTTATTCAAAAACTCTCTTTCAATCCCGACGAGGAGACAAAACACAGAGGATTCCCATTCATGCATCGGTTCTGCTGGTATCCTCAGGAGAGAGCACTCATCCAAACTGATGAAGTGCTCTCCTTAGGTTTTCCGCTACCGATCCTACATCTCGCCAAACCTACGAAATGGATTGCTAGATTACTGTAGCGTACTGGTTGCTTGCGTGCAAGCGTTGACGCGTTGTTGACCATCTTGGCTCGATGCTAATCAGGTCCTGCTTCCACTGCCCCAGTGTCTTGCTCATTGTCGAATTCGCTTTGTCCTCCCCAACTCCAACTTCTCACTTCACCCTTTCACGCCACCATGGGACTCTCCGCCGACAGCAGCTCTGCCAAGATGACGTACCGGTTCATGGGGGACTCGGGTCTGCTCCGATCGCCGACGAGTTGGGCTGCTCGCTGGCGCAGATGGCCATTGCTTGGGTCGTCTCCAACGAAAACGTGTCAACGGTCCTGCTTGGTGCGAGTCGCCCGGCTCAGCTGGAGGAGACGCTGCAAGCGCTCCAGCTCGAGAGCAAGATCACGCCCGAGGTCAAGGCCAAGATCGACGCCGTCGTCAAGTTTGTGCCGAAGCTGCCTGCGTTCGACCAGTTCGCTCTGCTGCGCATCCGCTACCTGTAGGGGCAAGCTCGTAAGAATGCATGTTGAAGCTGCACTGGTCAAGTCAACATCGTATCTTTTTCAGTTCCCACTCATTCTTCCTTTTGCTTCGTGCAGCACAGACGCAACCAACTCCCGACGCTACCCCTCCTTCGCTATGGCGCCATCAACGTCTTCGTCCACCAAGATGACCTATCGCTTCCTAGGCAACTCGGGTCTGCTGGTGTCCAAGTTCGCCCTCGGGTCTTGGATGACCTACGACGAAAAGTTCACGGTGGAGGCCTGGTACGAGATGGTCAAGATGGCCTACGAACACGGCGTCAACTTCTTCGACACCGCCGAGATCTACGGCAACGGACAGGCCGAGGAACTACTAGGAGGAGCCATCAAGAAGGGTATCCAGGAAGGCCTTTTCAGTCGCGAGGACCTGGTCATCTCCACCAAGGAGTTCTGGGGCTTCAAAGGATTCGCCGGGGCTGCTGGTCCTAACGACCAAGGCAACAGCCGCAAACATATTGTGGAAGGGTTCAAGAACTCGCTCAAGAGACTCGATCTCGAGTATGTGGACGTGGTCTTCTCGCACCGCCCAGACGTGCACACTCCTATTGAGGAGACGGTGAGAGCCATGAACTTTGTGATTGAGAAGGGTTGGGCCTTCTACTGGGGCACTAGCGAGTGGCTTGCGTCAGAGATCCGAGAGGCCTGTGAAATTGCCGATCGTCTTGGATTGATCCGCCCCATTGTGGAGCAGTCCCAGTACAACATCTTGGTCCGAAACAAAGTGGAGTACGAGTTCGTAGACTTGTACAAGAAGTACAAGCTGGGGCTCACGACCTGGTCGCCGTTAGCGTTCGGCACATTGACCGGCAAGTACAGCGCTGGCAAACCCGACGGATCGAGATACGCGTCACCGATGTTCCAGAAGGGTAGCCCGTTTGCCAAGGGGTTTGAAGAGCGCGTGGAGAAGGCGGATAAGCTCAAACCGATCGCCGAGGAGGTCGGCTGCTCTCTGGCACAGTTGGCGCTTGCGTGGGCAGTCTCGAACGAGAACGTGTCCACCGTGCTGCTCGGTGCCAGTCGCCTGTCCCAACTCGAAGAAAATCTCAAGGCCTTGGAGTTCGTGGACAAGATCACCCCCGAGGTGAAGGCCAAGATCAACGCTGTTGCTCCACTCGTACCGTTTGTTTCCGAGCCGGATCCAATGGTCAACCAGGTCCGTGAACGCCACCTGTAGGAATCGATTGCTACGAGAAGCTCGTCACATGCATGTTGGTCAAAGGCCGATTTAGGAACCCCACCGACGTTTGGCGAAAGATTAACAATTGGCATGCATGCGTTGGTGTTTTATAGACGAGGTCTTTGGCGGTCTACTTGCAGTAGCTGCAGCTTTGATCCCGCTAAGGATCGATAGGTGGCATTTACAGGTGGCGCTTGCGCAGATACGCCAGTGAGTTCATCTCAGGAACTACCGGGGCGGCGGTGTAAATGGCGTTGATCTTCGCCTTCAGCCCTGGGGTAATTTTCTCCACGAACTCGATCGCCTTCAGGTTATCTTCGAGCTGTTCAGGACGACTGGCGCCGATGAGGACCGTCGACGCGTGCTCATTCGAAACACACCACGCGAGGAGAGCTGGGGCAAGGAGCACCCGATTTCGTCGGCAATGGGCTTGAGCTTGTCGGCAATCTCCACACGCTCATCAAAAGTCGGCACCAACGCACGAGTCGCGAAAGCAGGCTTGGTGAAACGTGATCCATCCGGGCGACCAGCAGAGTACTTGCCGGTCAAAGTGCCGTAGGCCAGTGGGGAGAACGTGGTGAGGCCCAACTTGTACTTCTTATACAAGTCGATGAACTCGTACTCCACCTTGCTCCGCGTGAAAACGTTGTATTGGGACTGCTCTACTATGGGACGGATCAAGCCGAGTCGATCCGCGATTTCACAAGCCTCACGGATGTCCGAGGCGAGCCACTCGCTGGTCCCCCAGTAGAAGGCCCAGCCTTGATCAATTACGAAATTCATGGCGCGGACCGTCTCCTCGATCGGGGCGTACGGCTCCGGTCGATGACAAAAGACGACGTCCACGTAGTCGAGCTGCATGCGCTTGAGGGAGGCCTTCATGCCTTCCACAATGTGCTTGCGACTAAGCCCTTGGTCGTTCGGGCCGGATTCGGTGAAGCCCTTGTAGCCGCAGAAGAGTTTGGTGGTCACGACCAGATCTTCGCGACTCCAGACACCTTCCTTGATACCTTTGTTAATGGCGCCGCCCATGTTCTCTTCAGCTTGGCCGTTGCCGTAAATCTCTGCGCAATCGAAGAAGTTGACGCCGCGGTTGAAAGCCGTTGTCATCATCGTGTACCAGGCGTCGACAGTCAGGTGGTCTTCACGGTACATCCAGCTGCCGACGCCGAGCTTGGACACGAGGAGACCAGAGTCGCCGAGGAATCGGTACGTCATCTTGGCATTGGAAGCAGCCGGGGCCATGGTAGGAGCGCTTGAGTTGAGATGGTTGTTCTTGGCACGCAGAGTTTGAGAATGAGCACAAGATATACCAGCGCCCTCGACGAGATTATCCAGATGAGTCGATTACTTCAGATGTCGGAGACACCGCAATCGAACGCGCTGCATCATCTTCGTGCTGAGCGGGAGGGGCTATAGTCTATACCAGTAGCCTATACAATAGCGGATCGATGTTGCACATTTTCAATCGCCGAGCGATAAATATTTTGAGCGTCTACAAGCATGAGGCTTGTTGTGCCAAACAGCACGAAGAATTCTTATGGCCACACCAGACAAGTGCTAAATGATGCGTGTGGTGGTGGTCGAAGCAAATCTTACCCGCACGTTCAACGTGCTTGTCAATCCCAAGCGATTATGCGTGCACCAAGTTGACAACGACCACTACGCACGAGTTTTCCAAAACACGGTAGCTGCTGGTATCGAGACCTTCGTCATTTTTCAACTTGCTTCGACAGCCACAAGCACCAAGACACTTTGAACGACAATGGCTCCTGCTGCTGCCACCGCCAAGATGACCTACCGCTTCCTGGGCGACTCAGGTCTCCTCGTTTCCAAGCTCGCGTTGGGCTCTTGGATGTACGCCGACCAAAGCCACACCGTCGACGCCTGGTACCAGATGATGCTCACCGCATTCAAGCAGGGCGTTAACTTCTTCGACTCGGCCGAGAACTACGCACTGGGCCAAGCCGACGAACTCATGGGCGGAGCCATCGCCAAGGGTATCCAGGAAGGCGTTTGGAGTCGCGAAGATTTGGTTGTGACCGTCAAACTCTTCAGCGGCATCAAGGGGTTCAACGTCGGCAGCCCCAACAGTCAGGGACTCAACCGGAAGCACCTCATCGAAGGTGCGCAGGCGTCGCTGAAGCGAATGGGGTTGGAGTACGTCGACGTCATCTTCTGCCACCACCCAGAGGCCTACACCCCCATCGAGGAGACGGTCCGCGCCATGAACTACATCATCGACCAAGGCTGGGCCTTCTACTGGGGCACCAGCAACTGGTCGGTTAGCGCAACGCTGGAGGCCTGTGAGATCGCCGACCGTCTCGGTTTGATCCGCCCCATCGTGGAGCAGTCGCTGTACAACATTTTATCGCGCGACCGCATCGAGTACGACTTCGCTCCGCTGTACAGCAAGTACAAGTTCGGCGTCACGGCGTGGTCGCCGTTGGGATTCGGAACTCTGAGCGGCAAGTACAGCGTCGACAACATCCCGGACGGCTCTCGCATGGCGAACCCTGCCATGCAGAAGGGAATGTTCGGCGGCAAAGCGTTCGCTGAGAACGTGGCCAAGGCGGACAAGCTCAAGCTCATCGCGGCAAAGTTGGGCTGCTCACTGCCGCAGCTGTCGCTGGCCTGGTGCGTCGCCAACGAGCACGTGTCGACGGTGATTGTCGGAGCCAGCAGACAGTCGCAACTGGAGGAGAACCTCAAGGCCATCGAGTTCGTCGACAAGATCACCCCAGAGGTCAAGGCGGAGATCGACGAGATCGTGCAGTATGTGCCGTACTCGAACCCGTTCGTGGACCCGCTGCAGAACATCCGTGCGCGCCATCTGTAGGTGGTCGAGCGCTGTAGCGGTTGAAACGAATGAACTTTGCGTTACCTAGTCTTGATGACCAAAATATCACCATACGGCTTGATTAGCGAAATATCACGAGTTCAAAAGTAAATATCACAATAGCATTCAAAAATGCTATTTCCCTGCTTGGGTGTCAGACGTGGAGTCGCCCCCATCCTCCGCCACAGTATGAGCTCCCCCGCCGAGCCAGCACCAGCCGCATGACCACAGACGTCGACAACAATATCGTCATCTCCCCGAGAAGCCCACGGCCGCCGTCGTGTTCCTGCACGGCCTGGGAGACACTGGCCACGGCTGGAGCGACGCGATGGCCATGATCGCCAAGGGACTTCCGCACGTCAAGTTTGTGCTACCCACTGGTTCGATGTTGGCTCAAGAAAATGTTGCTTAAGAAATTGATGGTAAACTGATTTTTGTTCTCTCTCTCTCTTGACAGCGGCGTCGATGCCAGTGACGCTCAATATGGGCATGCGGATGCCGTCTTGGGTGCGCAGTCGTTGGATCTCTGCAATATGTTATTGATATTTATGATCTCGTATTCTAGTACGATATCACGTCGCTCGCGCGTGTCAACGGAGACAACGCGGAGGGGATCGAAGCTTCACGCGACCGCGTCATGTCCATCATCGAGAAGGAGGTGAATTCAGAGAACGTGACGCTGCTGACTGAATTGCTCAATGTGCTAAATGAATTAATGATGCGAACCAGGTGGCTGCTGGGATCCCTGCTTCGCGTATTGTACTCGGTGGATTTAGTCAGGTACCCTCTGCGAGAATGCCATGATCACGTTAAAGTGTTTCTAAGTATTTTGCTGTACAGGGTGCGGCGCTGTCGCTGTTCTCGGGATACCAAACCAAGGTGGTGCTGGGTGGCGTCATTGCCATGTCCAGCTACCTGCCTCGCTACAGTGTACGTTTACCAGATAGATATTACTTATGGGGGATAATTGCTAATGTCGTATGAAAATGCCATTATAACAGTCCTTTGAGTTGTCGACAGAGACGGCGGATGTTCCTCTACTCATGTGCCACGGCGAAGAGGACCCAGTAGTACGCTTCGAGTACGGCAAAATGTCGAAGGAGAAGTTGGAGACGGCCGGTGTAAAAAGCGTCGAATTTCACTCGTATCCGGACATGGAGCATGGTGCTTGCATGGAAGAGCTAGAGGCCGTGACCAAGTGGCTCCAAGCCGTGCTCCCCGAGGAGCAGAGCTGAGTTGTCGAGATGTAAAAGGCGCCGAGTTCGTTTGCATCAACGATAGAGTGATAACGTCACGCGTAATGGAGCGATTGCATCATACTTCAGCTTTGCATTTGCTTTCACTATGCCCCCAAACACCTGTGGCTGAGAGTCTCAGCCTGGGACGAAGAGCTGAGTCAATTCCGCCAGTTCGGTCGAAACGATGGGGTCGCCAGTGCACGCACTTCTCCATTTGCTCTGCATTGCGCTCCTGCTCGACCTTTCAAGCAGCTCCAGCCCCGTGACAATGACCGTCGACAAGCAAAACACCGTCGTCATCTCGGGCGAAAACCCACGGCAGTGGTGAGTCTACATTGCGATCGTCCACATCCGGAATCTAACAGAGCCCTACTAGGTGTTCTTCCTGCACGGCCTGGGAGATTCAGCGCACGGTTGGGCCGACGTGATGAAGTCCATCGCGAAGGATATGCCCCACGTCAAGTTCGTGCTCCCCACTGCTGCCCCTCGACCAGTGACCATCGCCAACGGTCGAAGCATTCCCGCGTGGGTAAGATGTCTTTATACATTTTGCTTTGACAACGACGAGTAACTTTTTCTTGCGATTGTAATTGCAGTACGACATCGAGGCATTCGTGGGTGGAGCTGGATACGCCGAAGGCATCGACCTAACGAGAGACATCATCATGTCGATGATCGCCCAGGAGGTTGAGAACGGAATTCCTCGGTCGCGCATCGTCCTCGGCGGCTTCAGTCAGGGCGGTGCGGTCTCGTACTTTACTGGTTTCCAGACGAAACAGCCCATCGGAGGCGTCATGGTACTCTCGTCCTTCATCCCGCGAGAAAAGGTGGGTGTCAACGGAATTTGGTAGACCAGCAGAAATACTGACGTTGGCGAGTAGGAATTTATGTTTGCGCCAGAGACGGCGAATGTGCCGCTGCTCATTTGCCACGGCGACGCTGACTCGCGAGCTCGCTACGAGTGGGCCCAGCAGTCGAAGCAGCGGTTGGCGGGGGCTGGCGTCAAGGATATTGAGTTCAAAACGTACCCTCGCATGGATCACACTTCGTGCCCGCAAGAGATCGACGACATCAAAGCCTGGCTGAGTCGCGTGCTGCCTGCAACGCCTTAAAGTGACTAACGATCCGATAGTCTTAGCATTTTAAGGATCACTGCGACGATGAATAAATTTCACCTCGTGCGGTCGATTATGCAGGCTGCACGATTACTTTAGATTCCCATCAACTGCTGGTTTACTTGAGATATCTCGCTATTCTGTCCTTGTTTCATTCCTCATTCTCGATTTCACTTCGTTCCAAGCAGTTCAACTCCCCGTCCACCTCTCATCGGAATGCTGTCTCCTTCTGCAACCGCCAACATGACCTACCGCTTTCTCGGAGACTCGGGTCTCCTTGTCTCGAAACTTGCACTCGGGTCATGGATGTTCCAAGACGAATCGCACACTGTCGACGCCTGGTACGAGATGATGAAGACTGCGTTCGAGAACGGAGTCAACTTCTTCGATAACTCTGAGTCGTACGGCAACGGCGAAGCAGAGATGCTTATGGGTGGTGCAATCAGGAAAGGCATTGACGACGGTGTTTGGTGTCGCGAAGATCTGGTCGTCACGACCAAGCTATTCCTCGGGCTCAAGGGATACCTGGTGTGCGGCCCTAATGAGCAAGGAATTGGTCGCAAACACATTGTGGAAGGCATGAAGGCCTCCCTCGAGCGCATGCAGCTCGATTACGTGGATGTCATCTTTTGTCATCGACCGGAGCCGTACACCCCGATCGAGGAGACGGTCCGCGCCATGAATTTCGTAATTGATCAAGGCTGGGCCTTCTACTGGGGGACCAGCCAGTGGCTCGCCTCGGACATCCGCGAGGCGTGTGAGGTTGCCGACCGTCTCGGTCTGATCCGCCCTATCGTGGAGCAGCCCCAGTACAACATCTTCACGCGTGACAAGGTCGAGTACGAGTACGTCGACCTGTACGAGAAGTACAAGCTGGGGCTCACTACTTGGGCTCCCCTGGCGTACGGCACTCTGTCCGGGAAATATAGCGGCGGCGTTCCTGATGGTTCACGCTTTTCGGTTAGTGCATTCGCAGCTCGGCAACTAGTTCCCAGCTTCAGCGACCGTGTCGCTATAGCGGATCAGCTGAAGCCGATTGCGACCGAATTGGGCTGCACCCTCCCGCAGCTGGCTACGGCTTGGTGCATTGCGAACAAAAAGGTGTCGACCGTGCTGATTGGAGCGAGTCGACCGGAGCAGCTCAAAGAGAATCTGAAGGCGATCGAGTTCGTGGAGGAAATGACTCCGGAGGTGAAGACGAAGATCGACAGCATCGCCAACTTCAAGCCGTCGGTGCCTGAGCTGGACGTGCTAGCAAAAATTCGTGGACGGCACCTGTAGATGTTAAATCTGCAGCAAACGTTGCAATTGATGAATACTTTGTATGATTTTTGTTTGCACCAAGAAAACCACGTTTTGCGTTGTGTTTCTGAGTAACCTTAGAAGCTACCGGTAGCCGTTGTCGTGCTGCTTTCGACTACAAAACCTCCCACGCAGCGTCGCTAGAGCATCCTGTTGAGGCAGCGAAGGAACGAAGTTGACGATGGCATCGATCTTCGCCTTCACCTCCGGTGTCACCTTTTCCACAATCGCCAACGCCTTCAGGTTTTCTTCAAGCTGCCCTGGGCGACTCGCACCAACCAGCACAGTCGACACGTTTTCATTCGACACGCACCAGGCGAGAGCGAGCTGCGGGAGCGTGCACTTCAGCTCGGCAGCAATCAGCTTGAGCTGGTCGGCCATCGCCACGCGCTCCTCAAACGTGGGGACCAGAGCGATGTCCTTGAACATGGGGGTCGTGAAGCGGGATTCGGCGGGACGACCAGCGCTGTATTTTCCCGACAGCACACCGTACGACAGCGGCGACCACGTCGTGAGTCCCAACTTGTACTTCTCGTACAAGTCGACGAACTCGTAGTCGACTTTATTGCGGTCAAAGATGCTGTACTGCGACTGCTCCGCGACAGGGCGGATCAAACCGAGACGGTCCGCCACTTCACAGGCCTCTCGAATATCCGACGCGAGCCACTCGCTCGTTCCCCAGTAGTGAGCCCAGCCCTGGTTGATGACAAAGTTCATGGCGCGGACAGTCTCCTCGATCGGAGTGTACGGCTCTGAACGATGACAGAAGACCACGTCCACGTTGTCCAGCTGCAGGCGACGCAGTGACGCCTTCAGCCCTTCCACAATATGTTTGCGGCTTAGACCCTGGTCGTTGGGACCAGCCCCCATGAAGCCTTTGGTGCCGGCGAAAATCTTGGTAGTCACCACCAAATCTTCGCGGCTCCAGACTCCTTCGTCGATGCCTCGCTTGATCGTGTAGCCGGCGAGCTGCTCCGAGTGACCATCGGAATAGTTCTCGGCATTGTCGAAGAAGTTGATGCCGTGCTTGAACGCCGTGGTCATCATCTTGTACCAGTTCTCAGCCGTGTATCTCGCCTCGCTGGTATCGTAGAACATCCAGGCGCCGAGAGAGAGCTTGGAAACGAGAAGACCCGAGTTTCCGAGGAATCGGTACGTCATCTTGGTGTCAGTCATAGTGGTGGAGGTGAGCAGATTGGAGAATGAGTTGCTGACCGAAATGTGCTGCACTTGTGCGAGTGCTGCCCCACAATCAATGCCGATTGTGCGCCATCGGTCCCCGTCAACACATGTGACATCGACCATACTGTTCGTGTCTTTCGCGTTCCCGAAAGAAGCAAACATCGCTAGAACCCCATGGCTGTAGCGCTGCCACACAATCTGTGTGATTGTGGGGCAACCACTTCATCGACCTCGCTGGAGATTGCCACTCACCCCATTTCCCATTCGTCTGATTCCTAAACAAGAGCTGCATCACTTCCGTATAACATCATGACCGAGGCCAAGATAACATATCGTTTCCTTGGAAACTCGGGTCTCCTTGTCTCGAAGCTCTCGCTCGGCTCGTGGATGTTTTACGATACGCCCGAGCCGAAGTACTCCCCGAGAACTGGTACAAGATGATGGTCACAGCGTTCAAGCACGGCATCAACTTCTTTGACACGGCCGAGATTTACGGCAATGGCAGATCGGAAGAGTTTCTGGGCGAGGCCATCAAGAAGGGCGTTGACGAAGGAGTCTGGAGTCGTGAAGACCTCGTCATCTCTACAAAGCTCTTCAACGGGTACAAGGGCTTCACTGAATCCGGGCCTAACGACCAGGGCAACAGCCGCAAGCACATTGTGGAAGGCATGAAAGCGTCCCTGAAGAGACTGGGTCTTGACTACGTGGACGTGGTGTTCTCGCACCGAGAGGAGCCGTACACGCCAATTGAAGAAACTGTGCGCGCCATGAACTACTTGATCAACAACGGTCTGGCTTTCTACTGGGGCACAAGTGAGTGGCTCGCCTCAGACATCCGCGAGGCCTGCGAAATCGCAGACCGTCTGGGCTTGATCCGCCCGATTGTGGAGCAGTCCGAGTATAACATCTTTGCTCGTAACAAAGTCGAGTACGAGTTCCTGGATCTGTACAAGACGTACAATTTGGGCCTTACGACCTGGTCACCGCTCGCATTCGGCACGCTTACCGGCAAGTACAGCGCTGGTAAGCCCGAGGGGTCCCGTTTTACTGGGGAAATGTTCCAGGAAGGGAGTCCGCTGATCGACGGATTTGAGAAGCGCGTTCAGATGGCCGACCAACTCAAGCCCATCGCCAAGGAGCTGGGCTGCTCACTCGCGCAAATGTCCATCGCTTGGGCCGTGTCGAACGTAAGAGTGTCCACGGTCCTTGTTGGAGCTAGTCGTCCTTCGCAACTGGAAGAAAACTTGAAGGCTCTGGCATTTGTGGACAAGATCACCCCAGAAGTGAAGGCGAAGATCGATGCCATCGTCCAGTTCGTCCCGACCGTCCCTCAAATGGACCAGTACGGCCTGGTGCGTGCCCGTCATCTGTAGGGCGCGACCGTATCAGTTGCGGTTCATCTTGAATCAAACTTTACACCGGACAACGTAACAGCGGCGTCAAATGGCAAACGCTCCATTGATTAGCCAGCAGCCTCGAGGCAGCGACAGCTACATGTTATAAAAACAGTGAGAGCGAGCGTGCTAAGAAAGAGAGAGAGAAGAAAAAAAAGCTAAGATCACAGGAGAGCCGCCACCTTCCCCACTCCACTCTCGCGCTACTTCTGTCCGCCGACCACTGGCTTCACATTGTTCAGACTGCCACAAAACAACACCAAAAATCAGCACTAACCCTCTCGACCCAACCGTAATTGCCCACTCACTTGATGGTGATGCGCAGGTTGCTGCCCTTGGGGACGTCGAACTTCTTTGGGTGCGTGCGGAAGTGGTTGATAATGTTGGACACGTCCAGGCCTCCGCTCTTCTTCTGCTTGCGCGCAGCTGCAGTCTTGTGGCTCCTCAGCTGCACCGTCGGCAGCTTCTTGGCCTTGCCCTTGGCCAGCACCAACCCGGGCCGCCGATTGTTCATCACCGCCTGCCGCTTGGAGCTCGCCACTGCAATGTGGGCTCTCGCGCGCTACAAGTTACCGGCGTCAGCACCTAATTAGTGGCTAAAACTACGACTACATCGCACCGCCGCCTTGGAGATGGGGACCAGCACCGTCTTCTTGACGTTCTGCTGCTTGTGGGTCTTCTGGGCCTTTTGAAGCTTCTGGGTCTTGGCCTTCTTGGCTGCGACCTGTTTCTTGGGCTTCTTGTCGCCGTTCGCAGCGCTCTTTGGCTGCTTCTTAAAGGGCTTCTTGGTCTTGGCCTTCTGAATGAGGTCGTCTGGCGTTGACAGGAACGTTGTTAGGAGGTGGAGAGGTACCGTACAAATGCGGGGGTGAATGGGGCACACACCTAGAGGCAGCGCCAGCTTCTCCTCGGGGAGATGCCGACAGAGAAGCCGCCAGGAGTAGCCATAACTTATCCGCGCTTCTTGCTTCTTGTAAGAAATATTTGATTTGTTGAAAAAACATCTTTTGTTTGTAATTGAGACCGTCCATCGAAATTGCATCTCTAGTGAAGATGGAGCTGCTTTTTAAAGAGCGGCGCAGCGATACGGTTCCAGTTCTCGGGCCAATGCTACAGACGAGCAGAAGAAAAGTTAGCACACAAGGTCAAGGTGCAATTCAGGCTGAAGCGAATTTTACCTCGACGTTCTTGAGTGAAGCTCGAAGACGGTCGAGATGGAACGTGCTTGTCGGGTAGCCCTTGAGCAAGTCGTATAGCTGCGTGGATAGCTGCTCCGACGAGTCAAACACCATGCCGTTCCTACACAACAGCAAAAAGCAACAACAGTAAACTATCTCTGCAGAGCTCAAGAGGAACCACCATGTCCGTACTTGTCGTGATGCACGAGCTCATCCAGACACTTGAACCCGATGGCGCACACCGGAAGACCGCAGCCAAACATGTCGAGCACTTTCATGGGCAGGTCGAGGCCAGATGACGAAGTGTGCAAACACACACCCAGGTCAGCACTGCCGAGAACAAGCGGGTAGTCGCTAGCCTCAAGCCACCTACTCGTCCAAAACAGATAAAATAACCACAGAAAGTTTAAGCACACAGCATACATTCTCAAAACTGAACAGCACGTACATCGTGGCGATTCGGATACGCTTGAAGGCCAGCTGCCTAATCTTCTCGAGATACATTTCCTTCTGTGGACCTTTACCAGTCACCACCACAAGCAGGTTGGGGAATTCCGTGACGCTAAGAGCAGAAGTTCTCTTGTCAAGCAGCTCCAACGCAGTCAGCAGCACGCTGAAATCTTCGTCTGCCGTCCAGCTGGTGGAGCTGATAATCATCGCTGGACGGTTCTCGCGAGGTAGGACGTCGGAGTTTCCTTTCTTGCCGCTCGCGCCGCGAACTTTACGCGTGAGCAGAGTCTCCTCCTGGCTGGAAGAATCCTTACCCCATGAAACCAGCTAAAATATGCCACAAGAAATATAAACGATGAGTATCACGTTTACTACCGACTCCCAGAAGGCACCACGTACATCGTTGCAGTGCTCGAGTTGGCCCCTACGCGAGTAAAGAGATCATGCTGAACATCCAAAGGCGTGGGTTTGAAGAAGAGCGGCGGCTTGTCATGCAGCACTGTAGCTTCGATCTGCCACGTGTCCCTCAGCCATTTCTTCATGACGTGCGTGACGCACAAATTGGCATCAGCTTTGCGTCCGAACACGCGCTCGATCCACTCGGAAATCTGCCCGCAACACAATCAAAATCACGTCAGAAGAGAATTGTTCATGGATCTTCTAAAATAGCTATCGTCCACCTTGACCAACGGGTGTCCTCCACCGATCGACAGCGCCAGCAAACTGTACCCCAAATTGTGCCAGTCGATGACAAACTTGGCGCCCTTCACGCGACAGCAGAGCCACACCACCACGAAAGTAGGAATCCTAATTGCATTGCAAAGCGTCCACATGTGAGTAGATCTGTCCTCCATCTGTCTGTTTGCTCATCTTGAACGTACGTCGGCGGGTTCTGCAGCAGTACCAAGTCCACGCTGCCCGCCGTAACCAGCAGCAGCCACAACAGCTGCAATAACTGCAGAAGGACTTTCATGGGCGCAAGCAACAGGAATAAACGTCTCGGAAGGCGCTGGAAGCGCGGCGTGAAAGTCAGCAGCTCGAGGTTACGCTGCTGGGCCACGTCGGGAACGCAGGTCTCGCCTGCGTACCCCAGCAGCGATACGCGCAAGTTCGGGTCCATTCTCGCCAGCGACAGCGCGTGGTACTGCATACGCGGGCTGCGACCTACGTCACCCAGCACCATCACGACGGCGTGGCGCGCTTGCGTCGCATGGCGGAGCGCGGCGGAGGTTTCCTGGCCGAGCGGCGATGGCGCGGCGACATTCTATATAGTGGAGGGTTACGTTGCATTTGAGATGTTCTTATAACCGATCAGACCTTGGTATAATTTTTATTACGCAGTTGAAGTGGTTTTGGCAAGTCGCGACAATTAGCACGGCGATTTCGATCTTTGACGTCAGCACTAGGCTTTCCCCTTGTGGTTTTGGATGCCGTGTGGAGGGTGGGGCGGATATAATACGTGTAGATAGACTGCGTCCGTTTACTATACATGACGAGGAATTGTTGCTCAGATGGCGGCGCTGCGGTACAGCATCTTGTCCATGGACGGCAGCGAGTCGGCGTCCACAGTGGCTGCCGGTTGTGCACCGTCATCCAACTGGGCTTGTATCGGGATGAGCGTCACACTGGTGGACGTGGGGGACGTCTGTGGCCACTGTCGCGTGTCCTCCGCCCATTGTGTCCACTCCTTCCTCCCGTGCCTGCCAACGGGTGGCGACGCCATGGTTGGTCCGTAGCTGATCGGAGTAGCGTCTACTGCCCCCGTGTAGATGCGCGGCTTGCCGTCAAAGGGCTCTGGGGCGTACCGTAGTGGAGGGTATGTGGGCGACGTCGCGTTCTCCTCCTTGAAGCGTCTGACTGTCTGTCGAGGGTTATGGCTACTGGCCGAGGCCAGTCGCTTCCGAGGCGACAGCGTCGTATTCAAGACCGAGCTGGAGCCGCTGGCTGTGGGGTGACGTTGGCGCCTTGCGCCACCAACCGCGCTCGCTCCTTCTGGATCTGCGCCTCGAAGAACGGCAGCGTCTGGTTCAGACGCGCCATCTTGGTGAAGAACTTTGCGCGTGCGTGCGCACCTGCGTGGACGTGCGAGTGCCGATGTAGCGCGCGATCTCGCCCCATGCGGGGCCCTGGTACTTCTCGAGCCCCTCGAGGAACATGCGGTGTTCATCACTGTTCCAGCGGCCGATGGCGAACTCCTTGCTGCCTCGACGGTCAGCTTTGACGCCCATGAGCTCCGGGTCTTGCGGGCGATCGTAGACGCCGTTCAGGGGACTCATCATCGGTCGTGGGTACGCAGGCATCATGTACGCGCCACCTCGGTTGGTTGCTCGATGCGGATGCGAGTTCGGCACGTCGCCCGTCCAGACGTAGGGCGGTGTCGGCGTTGGCGTCGGCGAGTACATGGGCGAAGAACCAGCGACGTCGTAAGCACGCTGGTCGTCGACGTCTTCTCGGGTCCACGCTGTCGCGCTCTGAGGCGACTCTTGCAGTGGGAACCAGCCCGGCTGCGACTGCGGCGGGTCCTCGCGGTCCGTTGGCGAGTACGGGGCGGGGGCGTCGGCCACGGGCGCTCCATTGCGGTCCTCCGGTGTGCGCTTCGGTCGGCGAATTCGCGAATGGCTGGCTTGGGTGCGCTCCTCCTTTAAAGTTTTTCTTCGGCTTCCATATTCGCTGCTCGACGGGTGAAACGGCTTGGATCCTCGCGCGATCTTGCGGGCTGCTGGGGCCATCGCTGGCCGCTCGCGCTGCGCAGGAGGGACCTCTTGCAGACACGTTTTGAGGACGTTTGGCGGAGTCGGCAAAAGAAACAGGCAGCTCGACGTGGTGGGGGCATGCAGGTTGTCCTCCGCTCGTTTGACTTGCACGCGACGCTTGACGCGAGTCACACCGAGACAGCGCAAGATACGCCCGATAAAGGAAAAGATCGCAGTCTGCTTTAAGATCGTCATACAAGTGATCATCGTGACCAGCACACTTGGCCGTGATGGTCGGGAGCCACAAAGACGGCTAGTGGTAGGAAACCTTTGCCGAGGTGCTCCGTCAGCTGGTGGACGGTGCGACTGCGGTGGTCGGGACCCGAGGGGTCCTAAAGGTAACTGCTACAGGTTTCTTCTCGCCTTATTCGCTAAAGACCGACCAGCCCTTAAGAAACGGCGCAGGGTCACAATTGAATGCCATCCCGTTGACTCGCTCTGCTTCCGCAAAGACGACGCCGTGTCCATAATGCATTCTGGCGACCTCCACGAGGTGTTCTAGTTGACGCCTCCAACGCGTCCGGGAGATTAAAACCGTCCAACGCAGCGGGTCTGCCACCGGTGGACGAACTTGTAATGTCTTTGAAGTCCCGATCTTGCCCAACCGTCACCAAGCACCAACGCGAAGCAATACGAAGTGTGCATCTCCCGTGCGGCATGGTAATTGCAGCACCAAGCACCACCACCACCTTTCAACGCGAAGCAGAGCGAGTACAAACGTTTATGAAGTGTCCACAACACGTGCTCCGTTACGAAGACGGCAGCAATCTTTCGACATCATTTTACTTACATATAGCTCATTTTGTAAAAGTGTTACGTATGGTGTGTGCCACACCACTCCAGACCATCATTCCAGGACGGTCCCAGTGAGCATCCTGGCCTTCATTATCAGCGACGGAGACACGTCCACGGGATCCAACAGCAGCGACGACGGCCGGGAGTCGCCTCAAAACGAGCCGGCTATGACGGAGCTGTCCTTCGGCGCGCGGCTGCTGCTGTCGCTGCTGCTCACCGCCGTCTCTCTCTTCGTCTGGAAGTGGCTGCAGCCCGCCACCGCTCAGACGCAGCCGACAGCCAAGCGCAGCAAGAAAAGAGCAAGAAGAAGAGCAAAAGCGGACAAATCTCCGCAAAAGGCCCCAAAAGAGACCAACTCGACTGCAAATGTTACAGTGGCAAGCCCTCCCAGCGACGAGAGCGACTCGGACGACGGCCGCTCCGCTGCTCATGTGCTTTCTACCAAAACGTTCAAGCCCAAAAACCTCGGTGGAAATCGACTGGCGAAAAGATCAAAGCTGCCCTACCTGGCGCCGACGTCGTGCGGTTTTCGGTAGGGCAGGAGGTGTTGGGTAGATTTGGGGGCGGTGACCAGTGGTTCCCGGCTACAGTGTTGGAGGTAGGGCGCAGGGAATGTTTGGTAGAATTATAGGTAGTTTCTAGTAGAGGTTTGGGAGGAATTGAACTGACAATTTTGTGTGCTTTGTGCTTGGTCTTTAGCTAAGGAAGGGCAACGAGTATCATCTGAAATATGACGACGGAGAAGTGGAGTATCGAGTGCCAGCTGTGCTCATCAAGGTGCGACCGACGCCAAAAAGTGACGATGAATCTGGGGACGGAGAGGCGAAAGGAATCGTTCCGGAGCCTGTTGTTGCACAAGAAAGAGAAATGTTGGCGTTGAAGTCAGACTCGAGCGAGTCGGACGATGACGGGTGGCAAGTGGTGGAAAATTCGAGTGTGGCCAAACGGCAGGCACGTCGCGTGAAAGAGCAAACGCAAACGGAACCTGTGATCGCAGGACTCACTAAACGCCAACGTGAAAATCGCCGTAAAAAGGAGCGACAACGCGAGATGAGAGAGATGCTGCGGCAGCAGGCTCAAAAGGACGATACCGATGCGCGAGCGCGCTGGCGCTACGTGCCATCAGGCTCTCCGCCCTCGTAGGACATTGACGATGGAGTGTCCGAAAGACGAACAATCGACCAAGTGGTGTTGTAGCAACAGCGAGGGCTTGAAGACGATTGCAACAAGGAGCGCAGAATAGGGAGGAGAATCTGAGCGGGTTACTACATGATAAACACTTGAGGAATGGCCGCAGGACCATGGCGTTTGCCGCTTGACGGCTGGTAGCTGTTTTCAGGGTTTTCGCTTGACTGGGTGGCCGACAAGTTTCGAGGGATGCAGCTGACTTGGCGTGGTTTGGTGACGTATTCGTCTTGTAGAACCGTCTTAGCCGCGCTGCTTATGCCGCGAGAGGGTCGCTGCTTCAGCGAGTCGAAGGCTTTCGCCGAGAACTTTTGCTCGTACTGAATGCTGGCAAGGGTCTTGCGCACTGGTCTAACTGTACTGTGGTTGTTGCTTACAGGCGAGGGTACACGGCGATAAGCTTTGGTCATGGGCTTGGAGGTTGTCTGCAATCGAGCTACCCGCTGATTTCCCGGTACGTGGTCATACGCTGCTGCTTGCGCTAGCTATTGAGCACAAACAAACTATCAGTTGTCTATTGGTGTGTGCTACGGATAAAATCAAACGAGAAATACCTGACTACGAAGCTGCTCCATTTCTTGGTTGCTGAGTCTTCCCTTGACACCCAACAGGAGTTTCCGCTCCGAAGACCGATCACCAAGCATGCTCTCGAGTTGAGGGAGAAACTAAATACTTCACTTCTTGAAGTGTTTGGCGGGTATCTAAAAGTGTAGCCATCTATACTTGGCACTTCAACGTCAACTATAAAAAAGTTGATCATTCCCAGCTCCGCAGAGTGGAAAACAACAGCATTCACGTGCTTGCTTGGTGCTGTGGCACCAGTGGATGACCTTTGCTCTCGGTCTGGGCCTTCGTATCGACTGAAAGTGTCTCAATCTCCGACGAGCATGAACTATTCAGAGACTGCAAACGATGTGTCGCCAGAAGAGGGAGATATGGAGCCGCAAGATTTCAGAGCCAGCAATTACGATGAAGACGACGATGAAGTCGCCGATCCGCACACGGAGGAGCAAACAATTGTGAGCTCGGCGCCTGCCAACGAATCTCTGGCTTCTCTGTTGGTGGGTATGACGGAAAAGGTTCAGGACGAGCGCACTAAGCGTGTCGAGGTCGAAAAGCGAAATCACTCGCTGCTTATGGAGTTGGACCAGCTGCAGAAGGAAGTTCTCTCTCTTCGAGCTGCTTCCGCAGCTACTACCGATATCCGACGAGTGCGTGAAACTCCAGCAGAGAGTAGCAATGGGATGGTCAACTCTACCCCAGACGTGGATGAAGGAGAATTCTGCTGGAAAGAATTACTGGATGCTAAGAAAGCCAAGGAGAAGGCGCTAGCGGAAGCTCACCAACGCGCGATGCAAGTGATGGAGCTGAACGCGTGTATCTCAATGCAACACGACGAGTTAACAGCTCTACGGACTCGAGCACGAGAGGATCGTGAGGCTCTGGAACGCAGTGAGGCTGCTGCGAAGGAGCTCCGGCAGGAACGCCAGCTGCAGGTGCAGGAAATCAAACTTCTGCGTGACAATGTCGAGCACCTGACTGCCGAAATGGGGAAACGTGGCACGCACTTTAAGACGATCATGGAAAAGTGGACCGAGGCACAGGCACAGAGCGAGCACAGAGAGCGAGAAAATGCCGCAATGCGTGAACAGGTGCAGGTTGCACGACAACGAGCCGAGCTGCGAGAGCGCGAGCTCGAAACGTTAAGAGACGAACGAGACGCGCTACAACACCAAACGAACCAGCTCAAGGGGCAGTTGCCGCGAAGACCGCCGAGTCGAAGGCTTTTCAAACTTACGGAGCTACCGCTCGTGGACACTTGCAGTCTCAACAAGCTGCAATGCAGCGCCACGCAGTCTATCGTCGTCAAGTCCATGGAGTGGCTCGCGACGCCATCACCTCTTTGCGTGGGATGCGAGCAACGCTAGCACAAACACGAGCACCTCTCGTAGCCATTCAAGGAGATTTCAGGCGATTCTTGGAGCGACTTCGAGCTCCTGTGATGACTCTTGTCGAGCGCTCAAGTCGGTATGCGAAAACCGCTCATGCTGAACATGCTCCACTGCGTTTAGCACTGCACAGTTCCGAGCTCGCACGGCGACACCTTCATGAGCAAATTTGGCGTGCACGGCGCGATGCATTGATCGTTTGCCAGCTGCAAAATGGCGAGGCGCCACTTGAAGCCAACAGCGATGCAAGTCACGTCCTATTGCGAGCGAATTACACCAACGGCGAGCTCTTCCTGCGTGAACGTAACAGTAACACGACATCCGCCGATACCAGCGACGTTGTGGTAGTCAAGTGTGACGCCGTGCTTTCGGATCGAGCGCGTGAATGGGACCGACACGAGTCTGTGACCCCAGTTCTTCAGTCTGTCATTGATGGTTACAATGCCTGTGTCACCACGTTCGTTGGTGCCCCACCACTACAAATTCCAGGCTCCAACAGGCAACTGTCAGTGCAGGAGCTATTACTTCACGAGCTGTTCGCAGCCGTTGCGGAGCATGGCAGCGACTCGCGGTTTTACCGAGCCAAGCTCACCATCAGCTTCCTCGCTGTCTTCAACGAGACCGTGTTCGACCTGCTTGGGCTGGAGGCTGCATCGGCATCAACGACTGATCCAAACAATTCTTCAACCAGACAAATTGTGGTGCTAGAGGTACAAAGTGCAGAGGAGGCTCTCATGGTCCTTACTGGGGGCGGGAGCACCTCACTGCTGCCACAGCTCAGACTTTCGATTTGAACGGGCCAAGACCAATGCTCACAACATCGCTGACTCACACGGTCGTGACGATCTGCCTGTCGTATGAAAGCTTGCTCACAGGCGCGTCTCCCATCAAGTCGAAGCTCCAAATCGTCGAGTTGGCACTGGGATCCAACGCTAGAAGTGCTGTGCAACCTTCGCTACCCTGGTCGGGAGAACCCAACAACCACGAGGAGGTGAAGCAGCGAGTAGCCGTGGAAAACGGAGCCGAAGCACTCGTGACAGTGCTCGCCGAAGTTCGTGTGAAGGATGCAGCGTTCGTGCGCTACCACAGTTCCAAACTGACGGTTCTGCTCCAAGACACCGTAAAACCTGGCGCCAAATTCCTCGCGTTGGTGGCGCTCTCGGCGTCTCCATCGGATAACTCTTCAAAAGACTACAATCCGGCAATTATCATGCGTGCTCTCCAGCAACTTCGTGCAGCTGTCAGCGGCGGAGACAACTCGCGGAGCACCAGTCGGGATCGATCATTAGAGGGTTCATGAACCGCTTGGCGCTGCAGCAGCCTCAGCCTGGCAGTGACCTCGCACTACCTTTCTCGTCACTTGATATGCAGGATCTTGCTCGTCACCGCGCGGGCTCTGTCATGTCGTGGACTGGCGAGCTGGAGCACATGGCCAAACGCTACGGAAAGGATATAATCGAATCGCTTAACGTGCCACCCCCGCCTCCCAGCAGCTCGCTCGAGGTGATTCTAAATGTTTGGAGAACGAGGACAGTCTACCGTGTCCTGCTCCCATACATCCAATCGCCTACGCCTCGACTTCTCCACCACCAGCGCCAGCGCCGACAAGCGGACGCAAGTCAAAAATCATTCGCAAAGCCAAACTGCCACGATTCAGCACGACGACCAAGCCGAAGAAACAAGCTGCCGGTATTTTGATGCCCTCTGGTCGTGCTGTGCGTTCGGCTACGCTGACTCACGTCCCGTCCCCAGCTAATGCCACGCCGGCAATTTCGACGGCTGCACCTCAGTCCACACTAGCAACGGTGTTGAAGATTCGACGCGAGACGGCATCTAGTGCGCTCAAGAAAACGTTGCTCGACAAGAAACTGCAAGATGCACGCACTCCATTCCGTTAGAGTGTAGATACCTAAGGTTTCCAATCCATGCTAAAACTCTTCTCAACCGATCAAAAAATCCGAAGCAATAAGAGCTCGCTCCAGCACGTTTGCAGCTTCCTCCACATTTCCTAACACCCGGCCCAGCGCTTGTAGCAGATCAATCTCGATCTCGAGACGCCCCAGACACCCGCTCTCTTCCTGGAAAAAGAAAGTCATCGAGGAGCGACATCGAAGTCGTTGCCCCACCAGTTTCTCTCGAAGTGAGCGATGCAGAGCTTTGTCGTCGATGCCTTTAGGTTGGTCCAAACCTGGGAAGATTTGCTGTAGCGTATTGTCGGTGACTGTCACGCTCAGAGTGGCGAAGGCTTTCATCACTTCTGGAGCCACTTTCTTGATCTGCTCGAGGTCGAGTTGGGGAGACTCGAAAGACAACGCATAGCGCTTCAACTGTTCCTGAACCGCAGCGACCCCGTGGAGTTCACCCAGAGCCAATTCAGGCAAGATGACGGTGTTCAGGAACTGCAAACTTCGTCGCGTGCTCGGGTCGCTTGCCATGTCCCCGGGGTCTATCACACACACGGGGATTGGAAGCAAGAGTCGACGAGGTGAAAGACTTCGCTGACGACTTGCCATGGACTCGGTTTCGCGGTGCCCCGCAGTTTGAGTCTTTGTCGCTTGACTTTCAGGTCTCGAATCTCGTGTTCCAGTTGCTCCAATTGTTGAAGGACATAGAGCTGTTTTTTACGGAAGCGAGCTTGACCAGCTCGGAGCTGAGCGCGTCGAATTTCTTTCTTGTCGCTGACGAGCGCTGGGTGCTTCGTGTCCGAGGTCGAATCGGGTTTTAGCGATGAGCTTGTACAACTGTAACGGGGAAGCACGACCCCGATGACGCTTTCGCTCAGAGTAGTCAATGTTTGCTCGTATTGCCGCGATCGACCGGATCGAATAGGGAATTCACTTGCCATTACGCTGGCTGGTTGTGGTTTGAAAATGGCTGCCAAAGGAAATGTCCAGAATCGCTTTCAGCGTAAACGGAGACGTAAAAATATTGATGATGCTGTGGCGTGATGATGCGGAGGTAGCGTAATTACACGTAGACTAGCTTCTCGTCGTCCTTACCGTCAATCGTTATAGTAACAGCACCAGTAAAATAGTTCGCGACGACTTTTTATGCTGGCAGCAACAAGCGAGATCAATAAGATAGAATGAGCTCGCACTACCCAACAAAGCAGCCAAAATGCTACTGTCCACAACTCTGTTTTACATGACGTCTAGCCATTTTGCAGGATGAACAGGGTTTTTTCTTCAAGTGCTCCATATAACTAGCCGGTCTCGACATGGCCCACAGACAGGATTCCAACTAAACAATCCCGACTAATAAAAGCTTGCTCCAGCACGTTTGCAGCTTCCTCCACATTTCCTAACACCCGGCCCAGCGCTTGTAGCAGATCAATCTCGATCTCGAGACGCCCCAGACACCCGCTCTCTTCCTGGAAAAAGAAAGTCATCGAGGAGCGACATCGAAGTCGTTGCCCCACCAGTTTCTCTCGAAGTGAGCGATGCAGAGCTTTGTCGTCGATGCCTTTAGGTTGGTCCAAACCTGGGAAGATTTGCTGTAGCGTATTGTCGGTGACTGTCACGCTCAGAGTGGCGAAGGCTTTCATCACTTCTGGAGCCACTTTCTTGATCTGCTCGAGGTCGAGTTGGGGAGACTCGAAAGACAACGCATAGCGCTTCAACTGTTCCTGAACCGCAGCGACCCCGTGGAGTTCACCCAGAGCCAATTCAGGCAAGATGACGGTGTTCAGGAACTGCAAACTTCGTCGCGTGCTCGGGTCGCTTGCCATGTCCCCGGGGTCTATCACACACAACGGGGATTGGAAGCAAGAGTCGACGAGGTGAAAGACTTCGCTGACGACTTGCCATGGACTCGGTTTCGCGGTGCCCCGCAGTTTGAGTCTTTGTCGCTTGACTTTCAGGTCTCGAATCTCGTACTGCAGGTGTTGGACGCGGTGTTCAATTTGCTCCAGCTCTTTACGCTGTTTTTCGCGGAAGCGAGCCTGACCAGCTCGTAGTTGCGCGCGTCGAGTTTCTTGCTTGGCGTCCGTAGATTTCGAGGTCTTCTTGGTCTTGACCACCCTCGGTTGCGGCGACAGTGCTGCATGTTTGTGCTTTGGGCTGACGTAAGTGCGTCTCGGAGAGCTTGCGGCAACGGCGATACGATCACTAACCCCACGATCGCGAGGGAGCACGACGCCAATGACGTTGCTGCTCAGGTGCGGGTAGCTTTGCTCAAGTTGGTGCAGGTGGCTGCAGTGACGCTGGAATTCGCTTGCCATCGAGCTGGGACTTTCTGTTCTGACGCTGGAATTCGCATCTGTCGATTTGCGCTGATGATCTGCAGATGACGATCCACGGCAGTTGTGTAAACCATTCCTCCCCTGTACTAACACGCAAGTGTATGACGCGGATTGCAGGTCATCGAAAGGGTAATAAACATCACAGTACCAACCCTCGCTCGTACATATTTCCACATGTGTACACACTAGCAGTCAAAATCTACTAGAGACGCAACGAGTAGCCGCTCGACGAGTGATAGTAGCCGCCGTTGTTGCCAGTGTCAGAGCTACTGGTGGTGGTAGTGGTGGCGGAAGACTTTTTCGATGCGCCATTGCTACTCACAGTCTTCACAGTGGTGGTGGTGGTGGTGGTGGTAGTGACATTGCTTTGGCTGTTGCCCACCAGCATGGACAAGACGTCCGTCTTTTCGTTCTCAGCGCGCTTACGCATTCGACGGCGCTGGTTCTTCGTGAGCTTCACCTCGCCCATAGCAGGCGTGCCGCCCACAGGGCCAGTCCACTTGGTGGACTGTCGAGACTGGGCATTTGGCTGCGAGTTCTCGTCCTCAACCCCAGTCGCATCTCGAGAACTGTCCGTCTTCTTGTCCTCATCGGTAGGATCTTCGGATTCAGGTTGGTGACGAGGCACACGGCGCTGTTGGAACTCTTCCTCGCTACGTAGCAGTTCCTGAATCTTATCCTCCATGACTGTACGAACCTGCTGCACTTCTTCTTGGGGGCCTTTGAGTGTAATTGTCTTGTCATCGCGACTGATGTCGATCATAACACCTGGGAACTGCTTTTGAAGCGCACGGATGTTAGCGCCACTCTTGCCAATGAGCGACCCAACCATCGAGTTGGCGAACGCGGGGACACCGTCTCCGGTAGAGCAATCGTCTCGATCACAAAGATCTCTAAAAGGTGCTCGATTTTCTCTACAATACGCTCGCGCTCATCGGGGTCGCTGCCGTAGATAACCACCTGCAGGGAACCCTTCTCATGGCCGTCTACAACGTGGAGCTGCAGTCCCTTCGCCTCCTTCTTCATAGAGAGAGCCACCTCGAGTTGCGCCTTGGTCACGTCCACAGCTGAAGAGAGATTCTTGTGGTGAGTTAGCACTTCCTGGACCTTCTCGGTAGCAAGTTTGATGGCTGCATCATCTCGCGAGCTGATCGTAAGCGTTCGGTTCTCGTGTCGAGAGCCCGAAGTGGATGGCGCACTCAGATCCAGCCGCGCGTTGCTTTCCGAGCTGATTTTCTTGATCGTTTCGCCGTTGCGGCCCACGAGGATCGGCACCAGCCAGCCAGCAATGGGCAGTTCAACGTGTTGCTTCTTCCACGCCTCCGTCTCCTCCTTCAGTTGCTTTGTGATCTCCTTGGTGTGTTCCTTGGAGTCCGTAAAAATCTTCAGACTGGTCGGACTCGGCAGTGAAAAGACGACTCGATACTTGGCACGTAGAGTGGGAAGGAGCTCGTACAAGCGACTCACAATGGAAGGCGGCAGATCCTCAAGAGTGTCGAAGCAGGCTGTGTAGTAGAACTGAAGGACCTTTTCGACGGCGGTCTTGGCCTCATACACTTTTGTGGCGTTAACTCCTTCGATGCGGATGGTCGCCTCTTCTCCCGAGCTGGAGGGCTCTGAGGATCTCTTGACGCGCAACTCGCAGCCCGTTTGTTTGCTGATACGCAGCGCATTCTCATTGAGCTTTGAGGCTTCGCCCTTCACTTCCAGAGCGCTCGCAAACGAAAGCGATGGCAGCGAGATCGTCTCGACAAAGTGTGAGTCGGGAGAGACGAGCATCTCCAGGAACTTTTGAGTTTGCCAATTCCCAAAGCTGGGCCTCGGATCTTTGCCACCTTGCCGTCCTCTAGGATGCTCACTTTCATGCCTTCCCCGCCTTCAGCCTCCAATTCCTGCAAACGCATCGCAATGGCTTCGTGCTTTTCAAGAAGCGTCGTGAAATTGGTCGGAGCGAGACTAGAGGCCCCACGAGGCATCCCCGCAGTGGCATTGCGCTCCTGTTGAGGTACATGGACACTCTCGATGACGTGAGTCTCACGCAACGTCTTCAGGACATCGTCAACGCAGGCTTGAAGAGCCTCAGGGAAGCCGCCTTGACGCGAACTTGTCCACGGTTCGGGAACGCATCTAGCGTCGCCTCCGGATGCGCAAGACGCATTGATTTAATGCGCTCACCCTTCTTGCCAATCAAACACCCAGTGGCAAAGGCATCCAGCTGGAGGAGCTGACGGTTTTGCGTCTGCAGAAGCTCATCAACTGCGGTCTGGACAATCTTAAGCTGTTCTTTCGTACCAATCATCTCAAGCTCCGAGGCTGACTGCCAGTTCCTCGCAACACACGGACTTTAGCGCCGCTTTTGCTTTCTAGTTCGGATACAGTCTCGCCTCCCTTGCCAATCACAGTCGGGATCTCGTCGTTATCCAACGGCAGGTACCGAACGTGATTGGCTTCGTCCAGCTCTTCCAGCTGTTGCTTCGCGCTTTGAATCGCTTCCAACGTGCCATTCAGTGAGATCTTAATCTGGTCGGACTCGCTGTCGCTGTTACGAGAGGTGTTTGGCGACGGTGGGGGCGGCAAGTGCATCTTGCAGCCACTCGTCTTCTCGATCTCCGACAGTTTTTCTCGCTTGGAAGCCATCAGCACTGCAATCAAATACCGCGAGGTCACGAAGACCGAGCGCTGGTTGTTCTCCACGATCTCCAAGATCGTCTCTTTTGCCTTGGCGATAGCATCCTCATCGTCACCGAAGACGCACACGTAGGCGTCTTGGATATCGATGCGCACGTTGCTTTCCTTTCCTTCATTCTCGATCTCCTTAATTTTGCTTCCCTTCTTGCCGATGATGAGGCTGAGCAAATGGTTGTCCTGGACTTCGTAGACCCAGTGGTGCACCTCGAAGACTTTCAGGCGCTCGCGCAGTGCGTCGTCCATCGCGTCGATCTGCTTCTTGTTTCCAAGTACGTGGATACGGCGTTCCTTCTTAAACACTTTAATGCGCGCGTCCGCGGCATCCGTGCGCAGAAGACGCAATTGCTTGGCCTTGTCTGCCATCAAGAACTCGGCAAAGAACTCGAACTTGTACTGCGCGAACTCAGGCCCAACGAAGATGTCCTTGTTCTCCACCGTAAAGTTCTTTTCGCGTTGAGACTGCTCAGCGATGAGGTCGCGCACGAACTTCTCAGCCGTCGCAACACTCTCCTTCGTGCCGCAAAGACGAACAGAGTTGGCGATCTTGTCGATGTCCACCAGAGCTCCTGAGTCCTCCATCAACTGGTTGATCGTCTCTCCTTTCTTTCCAATCAGCTTGGGCACAATCTCCGCCGGCAGGGGGATATCTACTTTGCCATCAGTCAGATCAGCAATGGCCTTCTCCAGTTGTTTGGCCTTGGCAGGCGACGCAAGCACTGTCAAAATCCCCTCGGCTTTACTGACATCGATCTTGAGCTTGAGCGTCTTCTCCAGCTCGTGCAGGTGCTTAGCCTGCTGGAACATGAGCACTTTAACCGTATCCGGATGCAGTCCGATGGAGTGGTTGGTCGCAAGAGTAATGTCCTCGATGGCTTCTTTTGCAGCTCTGGCTTGCTCGGGGCGCTGATGATCCTCACGATGTTCTGCTTGTTGTCCACCTCCAGCATAGCGCAGCAATCCTTTTCCATCTGATGCACGTGAGCGAACTGCTTACCGATGACAGAGCCCATCCGATCCGCAGGGATCGACACTTCCAGCGTCACGAACTCCGCCACAGGCTTCTTGATGTGCTGCGCCAGCTTGAGCTTGCGGACGCCCAGCTGCAGCTGCTGCAGCGTGGCGTCGAACTCCTTGTGCTTGTCGAAGCGCTCCTGTCGCTCCTGCCGCGTGGCGTCCACCCACTTCTGGAACTCGTCGCAGCTCTCCTGCTGCGTCAGCTTCTCCTTGAGCGACTGCAGCTCGCGCAACAGCACGCGCTCGTCGCTCGCCGACATGCTGGTGGTGTTGCGGTGCCACTCCTTAGCCTCCATCTCCTCCTTCAGGCGCTCCGCCGACATGTTGGGGCGTCTCGGCGGGTTCTTGAAGGCCACACGCAGCTTCTCGTCCAGGGCCTTGCCGGCCGCCGCATTGGCCGCTTTGGCGGCGCTCACGGACTCAGACGCTGCTGCATCTGCTGCAGCATCTCGGCGTCGCTGGGGGCGGACATGGGCACAGAGAGAGAGAGACAAGCGAAGGTGGATAAGAAGGCACGTGGGCTCTAGGGATCTTTTGCAGAATGAGTACGCGTGTCAAAAAGATCTTGCGTAGTTACGAGATGGCTACATTTTAGAGTTCACGGTAGAGCTGCATGATCTGGGGCTGGAAGTACTTCTTCAGCTGCGGCCGCTTGAGCTTGAACGTGGGCGTCACCAGATCGTCGTCCGATGAGAAAGCCTTGCCATGGAAGTGCACGTTCCTGACGCGCTCGAAGCCGCGCAGTTGGCCTTCCGTGGCCACATGCTCCAAGTCCTCGCACACGTCTCTCTGGAAGTCTGCGTTCTCCAAGACCGCGGCCTTGCTGGCAGATTCGCCGCTGAGATTGTGCTCTTGAGCCCACGCCTTGGCCACCTCCGGGTCGGGGACCAGCACGCCCACCAGACAGCTCTGCAACGAGTCGCCGTACACGAACAACTGCGCCACGTACTTGCTCTTGGCGTACACGTTCTCGATCTTCTCAGCGGCCACATACTCGCCCTGTGCCAGCTTGAAGATGTTCTTCTTGCGGTCGATGATACTCAGTGTGCCGTCAGCATTCCAGCAGCCGATATCGCCCGTGTGCACCCACCCACGCTCGTCGATGGTCTCCTTGGTCATCTCTGGGTTTTTGTAGTAGCCGCTGAACATCTCGGGGCCTCGGAACAGGATCTCGCCGCGCGGTCGAGGCTTGTCGTGGCTCGTGTAGCCCATTTCCGGGACGTCTTCAAGCTGCACTTGGCAATACATGACTGGAGCACCAACGTGAGACTCGGTCGGCATGTCGATGGCTCCAACGCACACAGCAGCCGCAGATTCGCTCAATCCGTAGCCCTCCACGACCTCGCAGCAGAAGACGGCCTGCATAAACTTCTTGACGTCGGCGCTCATCGGCGCCGAGCCGGAGAAAATGAGGCGCACGCGACCCCAAGCACCTGACGGAGCTTGTTGAATATCAACCGATCCCAGAGCGCGTGTGTCCGACGACCTTCTTCAACGCCAGCCAGTTTTGACGCAAGCGCTTGGTCGAAGATCAACTTCTTGATGCCGCCGGCAGCCTCCACGCCCTGCGTGATCTTGTCGTACACGCGGTTTACCAGTCGCGGCACCGTCACGAACACCGTCGGATGGAGCACTGCAATGTCGTCCATGAGCAGACGCAGATCGCCCTGGTAGAAACCAGCAGAGGCACCACTCAACTGCATCAGTGCGATGACCACTCGCTCCAGCACGTGCACCAATGGCAGATACGAAATGTGCACTTCTGTGGGGTAGATCTTGAGTCGGTTGGCAGCTTGTCGCGCAGCGTACGTGAAGTTGCGTTGGGTGAGGACGACACCTTTGGGGTCGCCTACAGTGCCGGACGTGTAGCAGAGCGTCGAAATGTCTGACGGAAGCGGTGGATCGGCCAGCTGCGGCTCGCTCTTGCCTTTCTCCTCAACTTCTTCAAACGTCTTGACCTCGATCCCGTTTAGAGCAGCGATCTGTTTCTGCTCTTCTGAGATCTCCTCCAGCAGCACCATCGTTCTTAGCGTCGGACACTTGGCAATGCAACTCATGATCACATCGAACTGCTTCTTGCCGCAGAAGAGGATGCTCAGCTCCGTCTGGTTGATCACAAAGGGCACGGCATCGGGGCCCAGTGTGTCGTAAAGCGGCACGACCACGTAGCTCATGCGGTCGCACGCGTGGTTCACCAGCATCCACTTGAGCTGGTTCTGGGCGAAGATGCCCACCTTCTCTTGTCTCTTGAGGCCGAGCATGGTGCTCATTCCGCTAGCGACGTTGCTCATGCGGGCATTGACGTCGTTGTACGCGAACCACTCGTAGTCGCCGGCCTTCTTGGTCTCGGGGTCGATCGCTCGCTGTCCGTAGCACGGCCTCGTGCCGTTCTCGATGCTGCAACCCACCAGGAAGTTGTGGTACAGCGTCATCTCGTCCTCATTGATCGGTTCCTTGTCGGCCACCGTGTAGGCGGGTCCGTGGGTGGCATCTCTCGTGTCGGGCACCTCGATCGTGTAGCGCTTGCCCGTGTAGCTGTCAAAATCCACGTCGGACAAGTCTCCGGCGGTGCTCTGCGTCGCGCCCATTGGTTCGGGACTTGTGCTTGGTCTTGGTCTTGGTAACTTGGTGAATGAACAGCCAGCAGCAGCGACGACCTGGTCATGCGTGTCCCTGGGGCGAGCTGCTCGTCACATCCGAGGGCGGATATCCGATCGACTTGCCACGCACTTGCACAGTTGAACCTCCGTTTCTCACGCGGCGCGTAATCTGCTTTGATGTTGTCGCCCAACTGTTTATGTCACCGAATTCACAAACTAAACACTCATTCAACTACTACCACAATTTTTAAACTGCCGCCACAACCTTCTAGTTTTACATACCTCACCACCAAACTTCGCGTCCTCTCGTGGCACAGGATCACTTCCCTCCTTTACCATGGGCGGTGCTGCCAGTTCCGAGCTGCCCATGAGCCAAGTCGACTTTGACTCGTACACGGGCAAGCGCTACACTGTCGAGGTGCCCGACACGAGAGATGCCACCCACGGACCCGCCTACACGGTGGCCGACAAGGAGCCGATCAATGAGGACGAGATGACGCTGTACCACAACTTCCTGGTGGGCTGCAGCATCGAGAACGGAGACCGCCCGTGCTACGGCAGGAGAGTGGTGGACCCAGTCACCATGACGGCAGGACGCTTCGAGTGGCTCTCGTACAACCAGGTCAGGACCAGAACGGAGCGCGTGGCCAGCGGTCTGCAGATCTGCGCGGGCTTGAAGCGCCAGGACAAGGTGGGCGTCTTCAGCAAGAACCAGATCGAGTGGTGTCTCGTGGGCCATGCCTGCGACCGCATGAGCTACGTGCTGGTGCCGCTCTACGACACGCTGGGCCCCGACGCAGTGCCGTTCATCCTCAACCACACGGAGCTGCGCGTGCTCTTCTGCGGCCAGAAGCAGTTCGACGTGGTCATGCAGTGCGTGGACTCGTGTCCGACGCTGAAGATCGTGGTGCAGTTCGAGGCTGTTACGGACGACCAGCTGGCGAGAGCCAAGAGCAAGGGCATTGAGCTCAGGAGTCTGCAGGAGTTAGAGCTGCTGGGCGAAGCAGAGCCGCGGCCAGCAGATCCGCCACTGCCAACAGATATCTCGACGCTGTGCTACACTTCAGGCACGACGGGGACCCCAAGGGTGTGGTGTTGCTGCAGCGGAACTACACGTACGTGATCCGACAGATGTGTCGCCGAATTCACGTGGAACCTTCGGATGTGCACTGCTCGTATTTGCCGTTAGCGCACGTCTTCGAGCGCGCGGTGTTGGGGGTGTTGCAAGTGCATGGTGGATCTGCGGGTTTTTACCAGGGAGATCTACTTACGCTCATGGATGACCTGGCAGAGCTGCAGCCTACGATTTTCGTCTCGGCGCCTCGGCTTTTCAATCGCGTGTACGACAAGATCACTCAAGGGTCGCTGCTGCGGGCGGATTGAAGAAAATTATGTTTGATCGTGCACTTGCCGCGAAGTTGGCTGGACTACCTGCTGGACATAAGACGCACGCGTTCTGGGACGCGCTGGTGTTTTCCAAAGTCCGCCAGGTGCTTGGTGGTCGCGTTCGACTCATCTTTTCCGGATCGGCGCCGCTAAGTGCCGACGTCAAAGAGTTCTTGAAGGTCGTATTCTGTTGTGACGTTGCAGAAGGCTATGGACTCAGTGAAACCGCCGCTGCAGTAGCCGTGGGGTCAGTGGATATGTCATTAGGGCCGCACGTCGGAGCTCCGCTCATGTACGGCGAGGTCCAACTGGAAGACGTGCCTGAAATGGGCTATACAAGTCGTGACAAGCCTCGTCCACGCGGAGAAATTCTAGTGAGAGGCCCCATGGTATTTGCCGGCTACTACAAAGAGCCCGAGAAGACGAAGGAGGCGATCGACGAGCGTGGCTGGTTCCACACAGGAGACATCGGCTGCTGGAATGCTGACGGCACACTGAGCATCATCGACCGCAAGAAGAACATCTTCAAGCTCGCGCAGGGCGAGTACGTGGCGGTCGAGAAGATCGAGAACGTGTACGGGAAGAGCAAGTATGTGGCCCAGCTCTTCGCGTACGGCGACTCGTTGCAGAGCTGTCTGGTGGGGGTTCTAGTGCCTGACCCCGAGATGGGAGAAGCGTGGGCTCGAGAGCACGGACTCGCGGGAGACCAGACCTCGGTCGCACAGCTCGTGAATAACAGAGAGTTCCAGAAGGAGGTACTAGCAGACATGGCTCGCGTTGCTCAAGAAGCCCAGCTGCGCGGGTTTGAGACCGTCAAGAGCTTGCACTTCCGCGCCGAGCCGTTCTCACTGGAAGAAGGCCTCATCACACCCACCTTCAAGCTCAAGCGACCTCAGCTCAAGACGCACTTCCAAAAGGAAATCGCCAAACTCTACCATGAAATGAAGTAGCGTGCTTGGAGTCGTCTTGCAGGGTAGCTGCAATGAAGTCTATGAAGGATGTTCATTGAAATTCTTGGGCAAGCCAATGGCAGAAACCCCTCGTTTTCTGGAAACGGTTTTTACGGAAGCATTTGAAACCAGGCTATCCAGCCGATGCCGAGCTGCCGCAGGTTGCTCGCAGCGAGTTGCAACCTTCAAATCGTCGGCCAAGTCGCTGACGGGACTTGGGAGATCACCGTAATCACGAGCGCGAGACTCGCTGCCTGTATGGAGAAGGCACGGAGGTGTTCTAAGGGCAGCGCTAACCCCGAATGCGAATTTCCCATTCTTCATCCTACCGTCAGTGCCAGCCATCTCAACAGCAACAATGGGCGGTGCTGCCAGTTCCGAGCTGCCCATGAGCCAAGTCGACTTTGACTCGCTACACGGGCAAGCGCTACACGTCGAGGTGCCCGACACGAGAGATGCCACCCACGGACTCGCCTACACGGTGGCCGACAAGGAGCCGATCAATGAGGACGAGATGACGCTGTACCACAACTTCCTGGTGGGCTGCAGCATCGAGAACGGAGACCGCCCGTGCTACGGCAGGAGAGTGGTGGACCCAGTCACCATGACGGCAGGACGCTTCGAATGGCTCTCGTACAACCAGGTCAGGACCAGAACGGAGCGCGTGGCCAGCGGTCTGCAGATCTGCGCGGGCTTGAAGCGCCAGGACAAGGTGGGCGTCTTCAGCAAGAACCAGATCGAGTGGTGTCTCGTGGGCCATGCCTGCGACCGCATGAGCTACGTGCTGGTGCCGCTCTACGACACGCTGGGCCCCGACGCAGTGCCATTCATCCTCAACCACACGGAGCTGCGCGTGCTCTTCTGCGGCCAGAAGCAGTTCGACGTGGTCATGCAGTGCGTGGACTCGTGTCCGACGCTGAAGATCGTGGTGCAGTTCGAGGCTGTTACGGACGACCAGCTGGCGAGAGCCAAGAGCAAGGGCATTGAGCTCAGGAGTCTGCAGGAGTTAGAGCTGCTGGGCGAAGCAGAGCCGCGGCCAGCAGATCCGCCACTGCCAACAGACATCTCGACGCTGTGCTACACTTCAGGCACGACGGGGACCCCAAGGGTGTGGTGTTGCTGCAGCGGAACTACACGTACGTGATCCGACAGATGTGTCGCCGAATTCACATGGAACCTTCGGATGTGCACTGCTCGTACTTGCCGTTAGCGCACGTCTTCGAGCGCGTGGTTCTTGGCGTTTTGCACATGAGTGGTGCTGCTGCTGGGTTCTATCAAGGGAATTTACTGACACTGATGGAAGACATTGCCGAGCTGCAGCCTACGATTTTCATCTCGGCGCCTCGGCTTTTTAACCGCATTTACGACAGGATCACGCAGAAAGTTGCTGCTGCAGGGGATTCAAGAAGTTCATGTTTGACCGAGCGCTTGCCGCGAAGTTGGCTGGACTACCTGCTGGATACAAAACGCACGCGTTCTGGGACGCGCTGGTGTTTTCAAAAGTCCGCCAGGTGCTTGGCGGACGAGTGCGAATCATCTTCTCGGGATCAGCTCCACTTAGCACTGACGTCAAGGAGTTCTTGAAAGTTGTTTTCTGCTGCGACGTTGCAGAGGGATACGGGCTTACGGAGACGGCTACTGCAGTGGCAGTCGCGGCGGTGGATATGTCATTAGGGCCGCACGTCGGAGCTCCGCTCATGTACGGCGAGGTCCAACTGGAAGACGTGCCTGAAATGGGCTATACAAGTCGTGACAAGCCTCGTCCACGCGGAGAAATTCTAGTGAGAGGCCCCATGGTATTTGCCGGCTACTACAAAGAGCCCGAGAAGACGAAGGAGGCGATCGACGAGCGTGGCTGGTTCCACACAGGAGACATCGGCTGCTGGAATGCTGACGGCACACTGAGCATCATCGACCGCAAGAAGAACATCTTCAAGCTCGCGCAGGGCGAGTACGTGGCGGTCGAGAAGATCGAGAACGTGTACGGGAAGAGCAAGTATGTGGCCCAGCTCTTCGCGTACGGCGACTCGTTGCAGAGCTGTCTGGTGGGGGTTCTAGTGCCTGACCCCGAGATGGGAGAAGCGTGGGCTCGAGAGCACGGACTCGCGGGAGACCAGACCTCGGTCGCACAGCTCGTGAATAACAGAGAGTTCCAGAAGGAGGTACTAGCAGACATGGCTCGCGTTGCTCAAGAAGCCCAGCTGCGCG
The DNA here is from genome assembly GCA_011947325.1 of Phytophthora macrochlamydospora. Classification (NCBI taxonomy): domain Eukaryota; phylum Oomycota; class Peronosporomycetes; order Peronosporales; family Peronosporaceae; genus Phytophthora; species Phytophthora macrochlamydospora. The sequence continues at coordinate 61,932 of JAAVTH010000344.1, forward strand.
GGTTTGAGACCGTCAAGAGCTTGCACTTCCGCGCCGAGCCGTTCTCACTGGAAGAAGGCCTCATCACACCCACCTTCAAGCTCAAGCGACCTCAGCTCAAGACGCACTTCCAAAAGGAAATCGCCAAACTCTACCATGAAATGAAATAGTCAACGCTGTAGCTGCATTTACTGTCAACCTCTAGATGCTGTGAGGTAGGCGCTGGTTAAAGTGGTTCGCTAATAATACAGGGCGTTATGCTCCTGTTGATCGACGATATGTCGTTCCGTTTTGCTGTGCTCTTGTAGGTCCTCCTGCCCCGTGACGGATGGCGAGGCCAGTCGATGGCTCTCCAATGCCACCGTTGAAGGAAGCGAGTTCGATCGTAAGCAAGCGACCCAAGTCAGCGGGGGTTCCAATCTGCAAACCGCAGACTCATTTCGTCGGCAGCATCCAGCAATTCGCCACGCGATCACTTGACCCGTCGACATCCAAGACCACCGCCAAGTTCCGGTTCCGGTAGTCCAAGACCACGGCCATGCTCAGCAGCAATGCAGCTCTGGAGACAACCAGGAACCCCATCGACTCTAGGACACAGCGCTGTCATACAGCGAGTTATGCGAGAAGAAATCAACGAGCAACGGAGAGTGACGCTTGATGCGCAGCGACAGCTTCACGAACTGCAAGCTGCGGTTGTTCGACGACAAGAAGAGCTACAACTTGCTCAGCGGCACCTTCAAGCGTTCGATCCGTCCTCAACGACCTCAACAATTCCTGTATCTCCAGCAAAACCTTCACTTCCATCAGTCGTGGAGAATACTTCGCCACTGACCAAGACGAGACCAGCTCCTGCTAACGTCCTAACACTTTTGAAAGATCAGGTTGCACACCAAGACTCGTACAAGAAGCGTCTCCAGCACATGCACACTCGCCTAGCACGAGAAGTGCAATACCTGAACGCCAATGCAGACCTGCTAACTCAACGACTTAAAAGTGCAGACAAAGAGCGGTCTCTGTGTCGAAACAACTCCAGTCTGGAGTCCAACAAAAATCGAGAGCTACGAAAGCAGCTTCGCCAGCTGCAGGACAAGCGATCGTCGTTTAAACGCAGTGCGCTGCCAGTTCTCGAGTCGTATCGAGACGAGTTGGCTTCACGGCTGGTGATGACTCAACGCCGACAAGATGCCGACCGTCGTCGCGATGAACTTTGCGGTTTATTGGGTCGAGACCCAACGGAGGCTCAAGAATGTCGACCAAGTCGCTAACGAACGCTTCAACAGCGATACGGATGGAGTGTATGCCAATTGGGAAGCTGCAGCGCCGAGACAGCTATAATATCCTAGCAGCCGACGCCGAGGACAACAAGCGAGAAACCTTGTTTTCCGTCTACGAAGGCCAGTACGCCCGCGTGCTACGTGAAACCGGGGAAGTGGATTTGAACCTGGTACTAGAGCGCTTCCAGTCATATCGGGAGACGACAGCTCGATTACGCGAAATTGAGATCGAGCTGCGAGCTGAAGGTGCTCGGCTCGGTCGTGAGCAGCAAGCGCACAATGCGATGTTGTCACGTCTCCGTGTGTCAGGCCCCACCGACGTAGCAGAGCGACGTCAACGAGTTCGCGACCGGCTAGAAGGAGCTCTCCATGCCCAGCAATTCGAGAAAGCTCAAGTTCGAGAGCGTGTGGCCTCGCGGCTAAAGGCCTTCGTCTGTAAGAATGATCCTGGTGGCATTTCCAATCGCAAACTAATTTGTTTTTCCTACTGCGTGCAGATGTTCAACAAGGAGTGCTGCACATTGTGGAACTGTTGCAGTGCTTAGAAGATCGTCCGGGTATGGCGTTGGCGTCGCCAGCCTCGCTAATTTCCGTTGCTCGCACTGTCGTGGGAGGCGCCCAACCTGCTGACGTGGCTGTTAAGAATGTGGCGCCAGCTCTACAAAGTCTCGTTCACTTGTCCATGGAAATGGGTCGTCGAGGATTACAACGTGAGTGGCTCAAGCTGCCGACATTCGGCTACTCAATTCCGCAAGTTCTTCAGCTTGAGCAGTTTGCTCCTGAACGGCAAACAAAACCTGGGTCATTTCCTCTTGATGAAGAGGTGGAGGAATTCGCATCGGAAATGAAATGCTGTGCCACTGAAGCCGATGAGGAGCAGCGAGATTCAACAATGATGCGGCAAAGTATCAAACGGCAGGAGAAGGAAACGCTGCACGAAGCTGAAGTTATTCAGCGCCAAATTGCTGACGCTCGAAAGGTGGAGCAGAGTCAGCAACCGCAGCAAAAAGGCTCTCGCAACTGCAGATCCAACTCCAGGATGACACGGAGCTTGTGGTCGCGCACTTTCGAGAGCAACGACGAGTAGAGCGCCAAGAGCAGCGTTTATGAATGTCCTAGTCGCACCTTCGAATGCCAGACGAAGTGGCGGTACGATCTCGATTGGAGCGCAAAGCACTCGACGCAGATAACTCCAAACTGAGCAGTCAAATATTTATTATATTGCCAAGCAAGTTTCATCCTTTGAAGCAGGCGCGCATGAAGCTGTTGTAGTCTACGAGTCCGTCGTCGCCGTCGAAAGCTCGGAGAACAGTCAAGAAATTCGTATCCGTCACAGGAAGACTGTGCCATTCGAGCATCTGACGGAAATGTGGGGCACTTACTCGTCCCGAGTTGTGTTTGTCCAGTGTCTTGAGTGACGCATACACCGTTTTCCACTTGGCTTGAACGCCCAGTCGAAGGTCTTGCGGAATTTCTCCACTGCCGTCGGTTGTCCTGTTCCTACCGGGAGACAGCAGTCCCAGACTTGGCAGCGTGTCGCCACCACCACCGCCACCAAATCCGAGATCGCTCAGCGCATTTGTCAGCTGCCGCATCAGGGCGTGATAGTTCAGACGCCCGTTTTGCTCCACGTCGTACTTCATCTGAAGCCGAACGAGCTCTTCCTGGTCGAGTTCGACACCGAGTTCGCCTAGCACTTTTCGCAGCGAAGACGGAGCGACGCTTCCCCGACGTTCGGTGTCGAGAACCTGCAGCTTTCGAGCGAGTTGTTTCCATGCCGTTTTCCCTGGAGCTGAAGCGCTTTCTGGAGTTTCTGCTCGACAGAGGCAGCTCCTCCTGCTCCGGCGTTGATTGCCATTCGAGGGTTTTCGACTGCGTGGTTTACGGCTTGAGCTGCCAGGACGTGACCCGCACGGCTTGTAAGTTGGCGAGAAGCAACCACTGCACCTTGAGTTCGACGAACAGCTCGTGGACTGATGCCGACGGCGCTGTAGTACGAGCAGTGACTGGATAAATCACTCATGGACGAGTCTTTGCCGACTTTGTCTGGGTCTCGGCCGCCCATGGCGTGCAGCATCTGCAGGTACTTGACTTGGCCAGTGGATTTATCACCGCGTGCGTCCTCTTCTTCATAAAAGGCCAGTAGTTCTTGCATGGCTGCGTCATCTCGGAAGTGAATCCCAAAGCGTTCTAGTGCGCGACGCAGCTCGGGATACGAAAGCAGTCCTGAGCCACTAGGGTCCATGTTTACCAGGAGACGGTAGACAGCACTTTGCTGCGTTCGCGAGCTGGTCATGAGGTGTCGTAGAGCTGCTCGAGCTTCGTGTTGGTCTTTCATATTCGATTCGCCGTTGAAATTGTCTCGACCTTCACCACTGTCGTCATCGCCTCGGTCTTCATCTTCATCGTCTTGCAGCACGAGAGCTTGGGTTTGCAGACCCGCCTTGCCGTCCATGTCCAGCAAGAACCCGCGGTAGTATAATTGACCACCTCGTGCGACATACCGAGCAAAGAGCTTCGCACTCGCTCGAGTATCGTACCATTTGCCGCCAGCATTGCCTTGCAATTTCGAGCACAAGCGCGTGAATACGGGGAGACTCACAAAGCCCCGACGGTCCGAGTCTTCCGCAACGAGAAGTTGTTCCAGCTCGCCGACGTTTGCTCGGAAGAATTGTCGTAGAATTTCCAGTTCCGTGCCGAGGTCGAGTTCGGTATCACCCATCGACGGTCCCGGGGATCGCGTCGTCGTAGCTCCATTCAACATGTTGTTGGCTTTGGTCTTGCCATCTCCAGGATCGCTGGGGTCGCTCGCTTCTAGTCCGGGGTCTTCGTAGTCGTTGAGGAACGAGGTGTACCGGATGAGAGGGACGTCGACAGCGACACTACGGTCCTCGTAGAAGTAGCAGAGGAAAGCCGTCTGTGCCTCCGACAACGAAAGCGCCTCACGCACTGCGAGTGCAAACGCAGGCGCGGAGACGCGACCCTGACGACGAGGGTCACAATTCACCAATCGATCCTGTAGAGCTCGCCATTGAATTGCACCCAAGCGAGCTCTTGCCACGCGAACGCTCCAAACGAGTACGAGGGACTCGGTGGGGGCCGTAGCCTGTTGACTGTGTTGCCGACCCACAGCGATGGCACCGTTGGCTCCTTCACCCTGAACTGGAGGGGTGAAATAGGCCTCGGTGTCGGCCACTCGAGGCCGGTAGGTTTTCACCAGGGACCGGTAGTCCATCAGCTGATGCGCGTGAGACCCGCAAGCTCGAAACAGCGAGCCGAAATGCCGCGACGGCAACGGCCCGAGGTGTTTGCTCAGTACTCGGAGCAATTCAGCAGCCGGTACGAGACCTCCCTTTCGAGGGTCACTGAGCTCAAACTCGACGTGGATTGCTCGCCAACTGGAGTCCGGAAGGCGAGAAAAGGCTTCTTTCAGCTCATTTCCTGGGGACGACAGCGCCACTCGGTTCTTGTACGCGCCTTTGACGTCCTTGCTGCCAGCAAAAACCAGCGAACTGTTTTCCTGTAGACTGCGCTTCATAGCTGCTCCAGTTCGACCACGAGGCGCTGTCAGGTCTCCAAAGCTGGAGACGAACTTCCGGTAGTCGACTCTGTCCGTAGAATGATCGCTGGACAACGCTCCACGCACAACAGTAGCGACGTCTTCCTCCGACTCGACCAACTTGAGGTCGCGTAGAGCTTGAGAGAAGACTGCCGTATGAACGAAACCCGAGTCTGCAGGGTCCAGCATTTCGAAACCTGCCAAGACTTCGTCGCTTCTTGCTGCCAACTTGTCCCCCACCGCGATCCGAAGCTGCTCGAGCAGCACAGGGTCCATCCCATCGCTAGAGTTTGTCAAGGTCTTGTCGACCTTCTTTTGGCTGAAGCTTTTCCCCCAACGCGAGGTATACCCCAGAGGACTGGAGTGTCTTGTTAGTCGCCATGATGCTGTTGTTGCAGTCAGCTTCGTTGCCAAGAGAGACGTCGGCAATGGGTTTCCCGCGGGACGGTCAAACACGAGCGAGTTCCCGACATTGTTCGTGTCACCGTGTTGAAAGCTGCTGCCGAACTGAGCGAGGAATTCGTGGTAGTCGATATCCACCCCGTCCTGCGATAATTCCTCCATTGCCGCAGTCGACAACGCCGGGATTTGAAGCCCCGCGAGCACCCGACCAAACGCCGCTTTTGTCAGTTTGCCGGTGGCCGCACCACTCGACTCCGCAGCTCGACAGGCTTCTCGGACGGCACCCCACGAGACCCGCAGGTTTGCTGCTAGAAGAGCCCTGACTTCTGCGACCACTTGGGTGTGACGCGTGTTGAGCCTCGTCAAGTGCTCGGCTAGTCGGTGCTTCTTGACGAGCGCTCGACTCGCAGAGCTGGCCACCAGCCCTGCCTCATTAGGGCAGCCATTGTCGGGCGTTCCCGTGGCTGGGCCCCGAAGCGACCGAGCCAAGTCGTCCACAAAGTCGACGTAGCTTAGTCCTCGGTCGTTGTTCTCCTCGAATTCGTGTCGAAGCGCTTGCGCCTCGGACCGGGTAATGACGATTCCGTGCGTCGCCAATGCATCGCCCAGATGGGCGAGCGAAAGCGTCTCGCGAGCTGTGGCCAGCTGGAAGTTGCTGCCGAGATTACGAATGTCTCCGCTCAAGATCAGCGGCTTCTTTCTCAGCGTCGGTGGAATCGGCGACGGTGTTTCAGCCGGTCGAGTGAAGGCTTGCGCTTTGCTGTCGGTACCGCGCGCAACAGTTCCTGGTGCCGACTTGGCGGCAGGCTTGATCGGCCGGGGCGTCACCGCCGGCGCCAAGTTGCTCATTCGGAACGGAAACGAGCTCTGGAGTCGAAGAGGGTCGGGAATGCCACCTCTAAATCGAGGCCTCGACTCGACAGTATTATGCTGCACACTGCTATTCTTGTGCGGCATCCGCTTTTGGTTTCCACCTGTTGCGGTGCTGTCTAACAGCAACACCAAATTTTCTCGTCATGTATACGGGGGCACAATCGGCGTCACAAGTGATTTGATTGTGGTTTGTTGCTTTAGATGGAGGGCACTTCACCTCCACGTGAAATCGTAATCTCAAAACCCCATAATCGCCTTGGAATGCTTACGAGGTAGCAAATCTCTTCGCCTCCCGCCCGCATCGACCTGCCTCCAGTCCGCAATATTCCAGCCCCATGGCAAGCCACTTCGAAGCTCCCATCAGCCGGTTCGGCCACTTTGGTCCGCTCCACGCCGAGTTCAGCGATACCGTCATTGGAACCGTCCTACCGCGCGGTCGAGGACGCGACCACTTTGCCGATGAAGTCGCGGCCTCGAGATCGCCAGTCAAGGCGCCTACGGAACGCGTGGAAAGCGCCAAAGCCGAAAAGGAGCGACTACTAGAAGCCAAGAAGGCGCATCGACGCGAGCAACTCCGGGCCAGTCAGGCTCGCTTCCGCCAGAAGCAACGCGACCTCCGCAGGCAGCAAGACCAGGTGCTGCAGTCCGCCATCCAGCAGTTCCAGTTCGAAATCCAGGCGCTAAAGCTTGAGCGCAAGAGGCTCAAGCTGCGGGGCAAGGCCAAGCCCAGTCCGTGGCGCATCGTGAGTGAGGTGTTCCACCTGATCAATCTGGGCTTCCAGTCCCCATGGTGCGTGGTCAATGCCGAACAGATGAAGCGGAACACCGACACTAAACGCAGTTTGGCGTTCTTGCAGACGGTTCTGGTGCCGGGGTGGCCATGGGCCAAGCGCGGGAATTCGACGCGCTGGTCGAGCAATTGAAGCGGTACGCGCTGAATTTCGGAGACCCGAACCTCGAGCTTGGACGCATCGAGTCGGTGGCCCCCGGCGTTCTCTCTGCTACCGCCACGCTCAGCGCGACCATCACGGATGAGACTATCGCTAGCGTTTTCCCACTTCTCGGGGTTCTAAGGACATCAACGACGGAGACAACCCCGTCGTTCGTTGCGTGGGCGACTCGTGGGCCACCGCGTTCAATGCAGCTGCACCATGAGCTTCCTGCTGGATGAAGAGAGTGGTTGTGTGGAGCGAATCCAGCCCAACCTCGAGTTGCTACCGTCCTTCATCCGATTGCTGGGGTTGAGGACGCAGTAACTGTACTAGACCAGAGTTTGATCACCTCGGAAGGTCTCGTCGGCAAGTTAGAGTCGATGTAGTTGATTCCCCTTGAAACATGTACTCCATGTCTATCGTTCTTGTTCATAATAATTTACTAATTCCTAACTACATCCTAATGCGTGTGCTCGAGAGCTGCAGCTGATCGTCCTCCAGTCCTTCGAACGAGTCCAGATTCCGGGTACTACCGGAGTTTTGTCCTGCTCCAACTTCACTAGCCCCACCATCCGATTCCGAGTCGCCTGAAAAGTGCAGCCGCAAAGCACCAGCCAAGCGGCCGAAGCTGGAATTGAAGTTCATCCCGTTCGCCATGAAGTGGAACAGCTCGCTGCGTACCAGCGTATATCGCTTGTCCAGGCCAGGCTCCAGGTCGTTCAACACCACTGGGAAGATCGACCGTCCTTTATCTTCTGCGAATGCCAACTGATCGCGAACCAACTCGTTGCCCGTAGTCTGCCTTGAGACCATCACAATGAAGCACGAGCAGCGAAGGATGGCTTCCTGGCTAGCTTGGATACGAGCTTCAAAGCCCTGGCCTTCGACATTCCGATCACTGTAGCAGACCAAACCTGCGCTCGAGAGTTGGGAGCTGAGCTGCTGCACAAACCCAGGATGCTTGTCGCCGTGTGAAATGAACACAAACTGGCGCTGCTGCAGACTATTTGGATTGCCAACAGTGTCCCAAGACTCGGTGACTTGTAATAAATTGGAGTCTCCCAGCGTTGCCAGCATCGTCCCTCGGTTGCTTAACCCTCCCGCTTCATCTTCAGTGTTTCGCTCCAGTAGACGGCTCTGTGCCATGTTCTTCTGCTTCGCCACGTAGCGATGCTTCTCCACTTCGTCGCGCACGCCATCCAACAATAAATGAAATTGCGACCTGTATCTGCCCTCGTCATACTCATACTCGATCCTGCCTTCATCGTAGTTCAAACTCGTGATCGCCGGCTCGAATGGGACAATCTGCCGAGTGTACAAATACACCTGCAAATGCTCGTTGACGATGGCTCCCTCGGTCGAGACTGCCAAGATGGGAGTCCCCACCTGCTTGGCCAACGCCAGTTCCTTCAAACACCAGTCCGAGTCCGCATAGTCCTCTGTGAGAATACACACCACCACCGAGGCGTTCGTGATCCCACGCGCGATCTCCTCTCTCCACACCGCACCACCGCCAATGCCACTCGGGTCCATCAAATCCAGCCACGTCGTCACATTCGCGTCCTCCAGAGACTGCCGCAGCTTCCGAGCGAACTCCAGGTGCGAGTGCGTGTAGCTGATCATCACGTCGCGCTGGCCGGCCGCACGCTTCAGCTCGAAAAGCAGTCGTGTAGATGTCGTGCAGTCCAGCGGACGCAGACCTTCTCCGTTCATCTGCATGAGATCGCCACCACACGACAATGCGGCGAGTGCCGACGCCTCATTCTCCTGTCGGACGGCGACATGCAGTGCCGTATCGCCCGTCGTGGGCAGTTGGTAGCCGATATCGCCACCCGCTGACGTGAGCTCGTCGAAAAGTTCTCGAGACGCGTCCAACGCAGAGGCGGCGCACATCAGCGGCGTCATGAACTCGCCGTCGGCCAGATTGGGCTCGGCACCTCCGCGAAGCAGCGACCGAACCACTTCCAGCTTGTTGAGTCGTGCCGCCCAGTGCAGAGGAGAACGACCTCGAGCGTCTTGAAAGTTCGGGTCGGCTCCCGCTTTCAGCAAAGCGTCAACCGCTTCGGTCGACCCGCTGATAGCGGCCCAGTGCAGCGGTGTTCGCCGGTTCAAGCCGATGTATCCCATCTCGCCCAGGCAGTCCACGTCTGTCTTGCGAGAAATGAATTTCCGGACAGCCACCACGTCGTTCTGGGCTGCCGCGAGATGGAACGGCGTCAGCGCCACATCGCTGCCCCATTCTTCCAGCTCCAGCGCTACAGCGTAATTGCCTCGGACGTAGGCCACTTGAAGTGGTGTCATCGTGTTCCTAAAGCCTGGGTCCGGGATCACGAGAGGATCAGCGCCGTGAAGCAACAGTTCTCTGGCGATCTCAGCGTGCTCGGCTAGAAACAGCGGGGGTACTCGGTTTGCTCGAAACGAGGCCTTTGACAGTGTCCCTGGCGGTGCGCCATGTTCCAACAACCAGCGCACAGTCTCGAGTTGGCCCGTGGAGACAGCGCAATGCAGCGGCGTGACCAAATTCGTGTGAAAACGGAAATTGCAGTGTCTTCCTCGCTGCCTTCGGGTCTCTTTACAATGAGCTGGATAAAGTGCCAGAATAACCCTCCAGTGGAAAACACCACGCGCTGGAACTTGTCCAGCGCAGTCAGATCGAAATCGTACTCCTTCAGCAGCTCCAACGCGCGAATGTTGCCGTAGTAAGCAGCTACATGCACTGGGTTCTCTCGCGACTTCGCAAAGAACTTGAGCTTAATCTTTGGCGCCTCGTACGTCTTCCCTGGGAATCCGAACTCGCTGTTCATGAAACCTTTGGCCTTGGCGTACTCTAAAATCTCGCGCATTTCCTGCAAGTCCCCCGTCGTGTGGCGTAGTAGAGTCGCGTTCGTACGACCTCCAGCATCTTCTCGGGCATCTTTAGCTGCTCGTCCAGGCGTAGATCCACGTGCTCTCGGATGTGACCAGTTTGGTCGCTCTCGCTGAAGGCCCCCAGCTGCATTTTGATGTGCTCCCGATACCGAGCGAAGTAGTAGAGAAGCACAAACAGGTTGGCATAGCAAACCGCAGCGCCCAGCACGAATATTTGGGCGCTGACACTGCTACACGAGTCGAGCGCTCGACTGAACAGCACCCAGAGGAAGTAGATCACCAGAAACACATCGAAAATCAGCATGAAGACGGCCAGCACCTCGCAAAACTTGTAGACGAAGCACCGCCGCACTTTCCTCACGCTGTTGGGGCTCCGTCCTTCCTGTTCAGTGTCCTCGCCTGTTGAAATTTCATCCCGTCGGAACGGCTCAAACAACCGCAATCCCGAGCCTGGCAGGGACAACACGATGGCAGCAGGGAGCGTCTGGTAGATGAGCGCCGAAAAGACAACGACCGTGTTGCAGTCATTGTAGTCCTGCATGTTGTCAACCTCGTAGTCGTCGAGCGTTCGCTGCACGAAGGCGTATTTGAATAGCAGTCCTGCCACCAGTCCAAGACTGAGGTGCATTCCCGAGCGCATGAGTCGTCGAGCGAAGAAGGAGTTGTTGAGGAACCGCAGCCAGAGCCAGTGGCGAGGGACGCGTGCCAATTTGCCGCGAAGAGCTTCGGCGTTGGCCTGGTGGCGGTCAAGACGCTCCTTGACGCCCAGAAGCGACGGCCATCGCGGTCGGTCCCTTGGCGACTGCGCGAGTCCGTAGGAAGTCTGTGAGCGGGGACTGGAGGCGCCGGACGTGCCGCTGGCGGGCGTTCGGAGACTGCGCTGCGAGTTGAACGAGTTGTCGACCTCGCGAGCGGCGCCGTGGCCACCCAAGTTGACTCGGCGAGGACTCGTGATGATCGAGACGGTGTAGTCCGTCTCGGAAGACACAGCCATCCGGGCCTGCTCAATAGCGTGTCTGTCCGTTGGCTTATGTCACGAGCCTTGGTCGGACAGCAAGTGGTGGTTTGACGGACGACCAAGGACACGATGATTGTAGCACGAGATTTGAGTATTGCGACCAACGCGCACTGAAGTTCGTCCAGATGTTTACTCCACGGCATGCACGTGGGTGAACCTCGCGGAGAAGCAAAGGCAATGGCTCGTATCGGTAGTGAAATGAACATGTCGATTTAGAGGAGGCGGTCTCCTAAACTGAGCTCCCTACAAGACATTCCGGAGTGACCAGCGCGCAGTCTAACACCCTCGACGCGTCCTTCAAGTCCCCCAGCACTCGCTTCAACGACGACACAAAGTCGATGGCCGTCTCCAAACGCGCCACGCGACCGCTTTCTTCGTCAAAGAGGAAGATCACGGAGCAGCTGCAGCAGAGACGCTGCTCCAGAATTCGCTCCCGCAGTCTCAGCGTATCCGCGTCTTGCTTGTTGACGTTGTGCAGGCGCGGAAACAAGCTGCGAATCGTGGTCTCCGTGATCGTGATGGTCAGCGCAGCGACGGCCCTCAATACTCCCTGCGCGACGGTCTCAATCCGGTCAACCCGCAGCTGCGGGTCTCCGAAACACAGCGCGTAGCGTCTCAGCTGATCGACCAGCGCCTCGGGTCCGTGCAGCTCACCCATGGCCACGTCCGACGTCAACATGGTCCGTAGAACGCCCAGACCTCGTCGCATGTCGGCGTTTGCTTGAGTCTTGTCACCGCTGACGATGCTCCATGGAGATTGGAAACAGGTTTCTACTAGATGGAGCACCTCGCTCACGGTGCCCCAGGGACTCGATTTGCTTTTGCCTCGATGCTGGAGTGTCTGGCGCTTCGCCCGCAGGGTCCAAATCTCTTGAGTCAGTCGGCGCTGGTGCTGCTGGTGCTCCAACTGCAGTTTGCGCTGCTTTTGTCGGAAGCGAGCTTGACTAGCTCGGAGCTGCGCACGCCGTGCCTCCTTCTTGGCTGCGAGCCTAGCATTCTCATCAACGTGACCTTGAAGGGTTATATTCGGCTGCGTGCTACGAGCAGTCTGCAGCGGCGGGCCTTGCACCAGCACGATGGCCTCGCCAAAGTGTCGTACATTTCGATCACGTGGTCGTACCGCACCGATCACTTGGTCGCTCAGTCTCCGGCGGCTCTGGTCCAAGTTGCCCAGCACAATTCCCAGCGTTTCTGAGTGTGCTTCCATCTCAGAGATCGAGTTGTGAAGCTTGGAGATTGCCATTAGACTCGAATAGAGCGTGCAGGGAGAGATTTGAGAAAGTGCCGACGCGATCATTGATTGCAGGCAGAATGCACCGCTATAAAAACTGTGTTTGTTGGTTGGCAGAGTTGGAAGGCAGTTGGAATCTGATCTTGTGTTTATGATTGAACCATCGCGGGCGATTTCCCGATCGTCAACATGTTGACGAGTGTTGAATACGACCTTGGCTTGCTGAACATCAACCCAGCATGCATTGGGACGATAAGAAGGAACCCCAAGGGCACTTCAACGGCATGTACACTATGCAGAGGTACAGCACGAGGTCGTTGCATCGTCGATCGACGAATGGCTGAGATGATCATAATCGCGGCCCAACCGGTAATCCTCGGCCAAAATTTCTCAACTTTGCTCAGCCCCAGCCGCGTTCTTTACCGCCTGCCGTAGGGGATACCGCGAAAGACCAGTATACCGGTATCCAACATACAAACGCCAAGACAGCGGTGGTCAGCGTTTTCCTGTTTACGACTTTTGCCGATTACGCACAGCCTCTATCCAGACTGTTTCCCACGCACTTTCACTTTCGCCCCACAAAGCAAATATCACCCACGAGCGCGCGTGATACACAGCCGCCGCCACTCTCGACCCCCCACCACCACCACCACCCCCATGACAAGTCTCACCACCGGCAGCTACAGCTCGGCGGTGCACCACCACCACGGCAGCTTCGACCAGCTGAGCGACGGCCTCGTGAGTCACGTGCGGCCGAGAGACCGACGACAAGTCGACGACACCGCCAAGACCCGAGCGCTGCTGAGACCGTTCACGGCGCCGAGATGCGCCCACGGCCTGGGTGGTGGCGGCTCCTTCCTGCCGGCCGACACGCTGCTGTCGCTCACGAGCCAGTCGGCGGGCGACAAACTCCGGGACGAGTCGCTGCCCGCTCGCCGGCAGATGACGCCGCCCCGACCCAGCGCCGACGTCCACCCCACCGAGACGACCCAACTCGAGCTCGACGACGCCGCCGGAGCCAACACGTCGCTCAAACGCAAGCGCAGCGACCTCAGCCGCCGCGAGCAGTGCCGCGCCAACCAGGCCAGATACCGCAACAAGCAGCGCGCGCTGCAGCAGCACCTCGAGCAGACTGTGGAGCAGCTCCGCAAGCAGCTGGACGGGCTCAAGCAGCGGCGACGAGACCTCACGTCCCGCGAGCGCATCAGCCACAGCCCATGGACCATCGTGGCCGAGACCTTCCACCTGCTGCAGACCAGCTTCCGCTCTCCGTGGCGCATGGCCAAGCCCGGCGAGATGCACAAGCACGCCGACCTGCGCCACAGCCTGGCCTTCCTCAAGGAGTCGTTCGTGCACGACGCGGCCATGGGCGACGTGGGCGGCGCGCAGGCGCTGCTGGACCAGCTGCGACGCTACTCGCTCTACTTTGGCGACCCGCAGATCCAACTCAGCCGGATCGAGGAGGCGGCCCCGGCGTCATGCGCGCCACGGCCAGTCTGGGCGTGACGGTCACGGAGTTCACGGTGCGCCACGTGTTTCCTCACTTGGAGAAGGCCGGTCGCGGCGAGGAGGACGAGCACGAGTCTCTGCGAGAGAAGCTGCTGGGCGCGCGTCTGAGCTGTCCGTGCTCGATCGACTTCTTGCTGGACGAGCAGTGCGGGCGCGTGTTGCGCGTGGAGGTTGGTGTTGACTTTTTGTCGTCTTTGATCCAAACGCTCGGGAGCGTGGTGGACGCATCGGTAGTGCTGGATGGCGCCATGTTTGGTGCTGGCTGCGTTATTGGTGAAGTCGCGCAGTAGTGTAGTGTCCACAACGTTATCGAATCAAATGAAACTGAAGTCGTTGACCTCTGACCTGCGCTGTTGGTCTGAAGGGCCTGAGCGGCAGGGTGCAATGAAGGTTGTCGTTCATCCGCGTTGGTTTTTCATTGGCAATGGTTTAGCGATGAAATTTGCAGCACGTTGACATGATAGAGAATCTGGATGTACCGGCGCAGTAGCCAGAAATAGAGTAATCGTCAGTGCCTCATTCCATTCATAAACATCGTATGTTTCGCTCCATTGTCTCTTTACCCGGCCATTGTTGTCCTCGCCAGCAGGTTCCCCTGCCTCGGTCGAAATGGCCGGGGACTTTCCTGTCGAAGCGCAAGACACCACCACCGACACCACCACCAATCCCATCCGTCGACCACGCTCCGGCCACGGAGCTCTTCGAGAAGATGACACACAGCGCTCGTTGCGCAGTCCGCTGCTGATCGAATCGATAAGCGAAGCCACCGCCAGGTCGGTGACTTCAAGCGGCGTCTCAAGGCTCAGCGGGTCTCGGCTGAATGCTCCGGACCGGTCGCCATCAGCCATCCAGTCGCTCTTCGGCAGGAGAAGAGACTACGCCAATGTGCGTCAACTGCGAGGCAAAATCTCGCGCGTACCTCGCTTCTGGCTCTGGTCGCGATTTCTCAACAACTCATTCTTCGCTCGCCGACTCATGCGTTCCGGTGTAGTGGTCAGTCTCGCCCTCACTGCAGGTGTGACGGTGTACAACATCAAGATCCGAGATTGGCTTGTACATTACAAGGCTTCGCATCCGGACGACTTTCAGAAGTGCGAAGAGGTTGCAGTCTTCTCGGGACTCATCTACCACATGATGCCGGTGGTGATCTTGCTGACGTTGCCAGGGTCGGGGCTGCGCACTTTCGAGCCGTTCAAGCGCGAAATCTCTGGAGCTGCTGTAGCGGACCGACCGACGGAACTCGAAGACGGTGGCCAGAGTGCAAGCACGGCTACCATCAAGCGCCGATTCGTGTTCCAGCTGTGCGAGGTGCTGGCTGTGCTAGCGCTGCTGTACGACGCTGTGCTGGTTGTATTTTTCCTTCGGGTGCTGTTCACTGGCGCTATCTACTACGCTTGCGGCAGCTACTACATGCACTTGTTTCTGCTTGGTGGAGTGACGTGCTACTCGGGCATCTTGGTTGTGCTCTATTATTTTACACGTTATCGCGAACACATCAAGATGCAGCTGGGAGCTTTCAGCGAGAGCGACCAAACGGGCGACATCCGAAAGCACGCGACCGACTTGGACAACAACCGGAGAAGCAACATGCCGGACAAAATGCTGGAGGTTGTGCGAGTACGCCTCTACTACGCTACTCGACGAGGAGATCTGCAGGAAATGCGCGAGATCCTCAACTACGCTAACGCCAGGGGATTTACAAGCAGCGAGTTCGGGTTCCCACGGAAAACTTACGCGGCGCCGCGGCTGAAGTTCAAGTTCTTTGCGACGTCACGTAGGAATCCCGTTCATGTTGCAGCCTACTACGGCAACATCCGCGCCCTGGAGCTACTGGAAGAGAATGGCTTCGACCTGACGGTGCCGGACAAGTTTCATCGTGTCACGGTGTCAACGGGGAGACTACTATGGTATTTTGTGAGGTTCTTCGTCAAGCGCCCCAGCGGCGGCGCTGAAGATGCCGATACAGCAATATCCGTATTTCAATCGACGCTAACCACACCATTACATTGCGCAGTGTCAACAGGCCAACTCGAGACTGTGCGGTGGCTGCTAGAGCGAGGTGCATCACCACGAACTCTAGCGACATCGTCATCCAGATCAAGTCGTGTGCCGCCGTTGTTTCTGGCTGAACACGCTGAGATCGCCAGAGAACTTCTCGTACATGGCGCTGATCCTCTAGCGATACCAGACCCCGGCTCCATGAACACGATGACCCCATTCCAGCTAGCTTGTGTTCGAGGAAATTATGCTGTAGCTCAAGAGCTGGAAGAGTGGGGCAGCGATGTGGCGCTGACGCCGTTCCATCTCGCGGCAGCCCAGAACGACGTGGTGGCTGTCCGGAAATTCATTTCTCGCAAGACAGACGTGGACTGCCTGGGCGAGATGGGATACATCGGCTTGAACCGGCGAACACCGCTGCACTGGGCCGCTATCAGCGGGTCGACCGAAGCGGTTGACGCTTTGCTGAAAGCGGGAGCCGACCCGAACTTTCAAGACGCTCGAGGTCGTTCTCCTCTGCACTGGGCGGCACGACTCAACAAGCTGGAAGTGGTTCGGTCGCTGCTTCGCGGAGGTGCCGAGCCCAATCTGGCCGACGGCGAGTTCATGACGCCGCTGATGTGCGCCGCCTCTGCGTTGGACGCGTCTCGAGAACTTTTCGACGAGCTCACGTCAGCGGGTGGCGATATCGGCTACCAACTGCCCACGACGGGCGATACGGCACTGCATGTCGCCGTCCGACAGGAGAATGAGGCGTCGGCACTCGCCGCATTGTCGTGTGGTGGCGATCTCATGCAGATGAACGGAGAAGGTCTGCGTCCGCTGGACTGCACGACATCTACACGACTGCTTTTCGAGCTGAAGCGTGCGGCCGGCCAGCGCGACGTGATGATCAGCTACACGCACTCGCACCTGGAGTTCGCTCGGAAGCTGCGGCAGTCTCTGGAGGACGCGAATGTGACGACGTGGCTGGATTTGATGGACCCGAGTGGCATTGGCGGTGGTGCGGTGTGGAGAGAGGAGATCGCGCGCGGGATCACGAACGCCTCGGTGGTGGTGTGTATTCTCACAGAGGACTATGCGGACTCGGACTGGTGTTTGAAGGAGCTGGCGTTGGCCAAGCAGGTGGGGACTCCCATCTTGGCAGTCTCGACCGAGGAGCCATCGTCAACGAGCATTTGCAGGTGTATTTGTACACTCGGCAGATTGTCCCGTTCGAGCCGGCGATCACGACGTTGAAATTTGATGAAGGCAGGATCGAGTATGAGTATGACGAGGGCAGATACAGGTCGCAATTTCATTTATTGTTGATGGCGTGCGCGACGAAGTGGAGAAGAGTCGGTATGCGTCCAAGGAGAAAAACGTTGCCAGCAATCGTCGTTCGGATCGTGACCCCGAAAACGGAAGCTCGGGACTTGGCACTTGGGGGACGACATTGGAGACGTTGGCTGATACCCAACTATCAGAGATCGGTGGGCCATGGGACCCTTCTAGAAGCAGTCCTATTGGTTTGCAAGATCAACCGTTCGTATTCCTCTCGCATGGAGACAAACACGTAGAGTTCGTTCGACAGCTCAGCTCTCAGTTGTCGACCGAAGGTGTGGCTTGTTACGTCGACCGAAACGTTGCTGGCCAGGGTTTCGACGCCCGTATTCAAGTGAGCCAGGAGGCCATTCTGCACTGCTCGTGCTTCGTTGTGTTGGTCTCAAGGCAGACTGCGGGCAACGAGTTGGTTCGCGATCAGTTGGCATTCGCAGAAGATAAAGGACGGTCGATCTTCCCAGTGGTGTTGAACGACCTGGAGCCTGGCCTGGACAAGCGATATACGCTGGTACGCAGCGAGCTGTTCCACTTCATGGCGAATGGGATGAACTTTAGTTCGAGTTTTGCTCGCTTGACGGGCAGTTTGCGGTTGCACTGTTCGGTAGGGTCGCAGAATGCGGCGGGCACCTCGGCCACAGGAAGTGATGCAGAGCAAACACGCAATTTGGACTCCATCGAAGGCCTGGAGGACAACCAGCTACACCTCTCGAGCACTCTCATTCGCATGTAGCGAAATTACTATCGATTCAATAGACTGTTATTTAGTGAAAGACAAAACGCATTTTGCATTGCTTCGGGTTTATCTATCTGCTTGGAGATCGCCAATAACGCAGCCAGCACCAAACATGGCGCCATCCAGCACTACCGATGCGTCCACCACGCTCCCGAGCGTTTGGATCAAAGACGACAAAAGTCAACACCAACCTCCACGCGCAACACGCGCCCGCACTGCTCGTCCAGCAAGAAGTCGATCGAGCACGGACAGCTCAGACGCGCGCCCAGCAGCTTCTCTCGCAGAGACTCGTGCTCGTCCTCCTCGCCGCGACCGGCCTTCTCCAAGTGAGGAAACACGTGGCGCACCGTGAACTCCGTGACCGTCACGCCCAGACTGGCCGTGGCGCGCATGACGCCAGGGCCGCCTCCTCGATCCGGCTGAGTTGGATCTGCGGGTCGCCAAAGTAGAGCGAGTAGCGTCGCAGCTGGTCCAGCAGCGCCTGCGCGCCGCCCACGTTGCCCATGGCCGCGTCGTGCACGAACGACTCCTTGAGGAAGGCCAGGCTGTGGCGCAGGTCGGCGTGCTTGTGCATCTCGCCGGGCTTGGCCATGCGCCACGGAGAGCGGAAGCTGGTCTGCAGCAGGTGGAAGGTCTCGGCCACGATGGTCCATGGGCTGTGGCTGATGCGCTCGCGGGACGTGAGGTCTCGTCGCCGCTGCTTGAGCCCGTCCAGCTGCTTGCGGAGCTGCTCCACAGTCTGCTCGAGGTGCTGCTGCAGCGCGCGCTGCTTGTTGCGGTATCTGGCCTGGTTGGCGCGGCACTGCTCGCGGCGGCTGAGGTCGCTGCGCTTGCGTTTGAGCGACGTGTTGGCTCCGGCGGCGTCGTCGAGCTCGAGTTGGGTCGTCTCGGTGGGGTGGACGTCGGCGCTGGGTCGGGGCGGCGTCATCTGCCGGCGAGCGGGCAGCGACTCGTCCCGGAGTTTGTCGCCCGCCGACTGGCTCGTGAGCGACAGCAGCGTGTCGGCCGGCAGGAAGGAGCCGCCACCACCCAGGCCGTGGGCGCATCTCGGCGCCGTGAACGGTCTCAGCAGCGCTCGGGTCTTGGCGGTGTCGTCGACTTGTCGTCGGTCTCTCGGCCGCACGTGACTCACGAGGCCGTCGCTCAGCTGGTCGAAGCTGCCGTGGTGGTGGTGCACCGCCGAGCTGTAGCTGCCGGTGGTGAGACTTGTCATGGGGGGCGGTGGGGGAGGTCGAGAGTGGCGGCGGCTGTGTATCACGCGCGCTCGTGGGTGATATTTGCTTTGTGGGGCGAAAGTGAAAGTGCGTGGGAAACAGTCTGGATAGAGGCTGTGCGTAATCGGCAAAAGTCGTAAACAGGAAAACGCTGACCACCGCTGTCTTGGCGTTTGTATGTTGGATACCGGTATACTGGTCTTTCGCGGTATCCCCTACGGCAGGCGGTAAAGAACGCGGCTGGGGCTGAGCAAAGTTGAGAAATTTTGGAACCAGAGCTGATCATCTCAGCCACTCGTTATGCCTGATGGTCAACGTCCTTTTCAAATACGACTGCCATGCATCCGATACAACAACATCCTTCACGGCCAGCACAAAGGTACTTGTACTGACAAGTGTGTGTTGCGCTCAGATCACGTGGTATCCGATACCACAGCTCTTGATGTAGGACCATTTTCGACGCAGATAATCGAGTTTTGAGTGCGTGATGCCACAATAAATTGTGAGAACGGAGGGTCTATCAACTGAAAATCGACAATACTTGCCGAATGGGCCTCGAGCCGGCTGGACGTTGTTCAAAGCGCAAGTTTGACTCGGCTCCTGCTGTCAACTGTGCCGCGTGACACGCGGCACGTGAACCCCGTAAACGTTCAGAATCGTAATCGGAGTTGGAACTTGTATCCTTCACTAGCTCGCTGAGCGCCATGGTGGCGCGCCCACGCTACATATCACACAGTGCCGGGGATGTAGTTTTCTTGCATCTCGCTTTTGCCTCGACAATGCGTCAGGCATGACGCAGAGCTGTTGCTGCGAAGGTTTCACAGACCTCGCCGAGGGTTCTGAAGCTTTACTATATATGTAATACAACCGCGTATACTGCCACCATCGTAATCGAGCTCAAGTTGAAATGGCCGTTCGGCCTTGCACCGATTACGGCGACAATCGTTTACGAGCTGCACCCTGAAGGCAGTTCAGCGAACACGTCACGGCGCGGATAACGAACGCATTCGGCGATTAACCTCCTTCGCTTCACATTAAACCTGCTACCTAAATGGCAAAGCACTTGTCATTCTCGCTGTCCAAGCTCGCCCACATTCATCTAAGCGACGTCCCGATCGCGCCGGTAGTTCCACGCGGCCAAGCTGAACGCGTCTGCGATCGTGCAGAGGACATCAGTGATGAACCGAGATCAGCATCGGCTCGAACCTCACAGCGCACATTTCCGACAAAACTGTTGCAGATGAATCTCTCGTCCAGTCCACGAGATGCGACGTCGCTGTTGTCAACGTCAGCTCCGATTGAACCAGAGTTTGTGCCTCGGAAGCGAGTACGACTTAAGTCAGCACGTCGACGTGACCAATGCCGTGCCAACCAAGCCAGATACCGCAACAAACAGCGTGACCACCACGTTTACCTCGACGAAAGCGTGCTCCAATTGCAACAAGAGGTCGCCGAGTTAAAGCAAAAGCGCCAAGACATCGTTCTGGGAGAGAGAACCAACCACAGCCCATGGATCATCGTGACAGAGGTTTTCCACGTTGTTCAAAACACGTTTCGCTCTCCCTGGCGTCTGGATGAGGTGGAGGATCTGCTCAACCACGCCGAAACACGCAACGGCATGGCATTTCTCCAATCTTCGTTCGCCTCGAACGTGTCAATCGGGGAGCTCTGCGGATTCGATAAGCTGATGGCACAGTTGCATCAGTACTCGTGGACTCTCGGAGAACCACACCTCCGACTCAAGAAAGTCGAGACAGTGGCCCCTGGAGTTATGGCGGCTGCTGCAACAATGAGCGTGACCGTGTCGGAGCTCACTTTGCGGTACGTGTTTCCTCACCTACGAAAGTTTAGCAACCGTGCCGAGGATGACCAATATCAGGTGCTTCGGGAGCAGCTTTTGGGCCGTCGTCTCGAGTGCAACTTCACAGTAGATTTCCTTTTAACGATGAAAGCGGCCGCGTCGAGCGCATCGAGTTCAAGACTGAATTCGTGACGGAGCTGCTTCGGGTACTGGGAGATTTGGAAGACCTGCTAAACGTCTGCGGGCCTGCAAGAGTGCTTCGCTGATGGCCAGGAGGAGCGATGTCGCCACCACACTCCAGCAGCCGTGTGGCGACTTCGATGTTACTCGACTTACAGATATATACATGTATTCGGCAATCGCAACGTGTTTGATTGGCAATTCTTCTCGTTCCACCACCATCGCCTGATCAATAAACGCGTACACAGGCGGCGGCAAGCGAACTATTTCACGAGTAGCATGTAGTCGTAGTTTTCTCGTCTCCGTCGGACTGAATTAGTTGCCGTTGGTTGTGGAGAAACAAAGGTCCAAGTTTTTGCCATGCTTTCCATTATTGCTCTATTGTGCGTGAGGGAGATTTATGGGTATAATGTGCTCAAAAGGTGGATAGGCCAAACCACTCATCAGTTGGTAATCCTTACCTGTAAAAGTCTTATTGGCTTTTACAAATAGGAGATGATGCAAAGTACAGGTCTATGTCCAAGTGACTTAAAGCTGCCTGTTAGCCGAAGCGGAGTGATTACTGTGGAAGCGTTTGCTGAATTACCAATAATGAGAACGTCATCTTGATTTATCGGCGCTGCTACTGTCCAGGCTCTCGATCCATGTGTCGGTCCAGTTATTGTCCGTGTAGGAATTTATACCGTAGACAACATCGTCGCTGGCATTTCCAAATTTGCTGCAGAGGCAGCAGACGCCGAGGAAACGCTGTTGGAGACGAGCAAACGTGTTGCGTTATGCCTACAGCAACGTCGGGGAGGCGTGTGGTGGTGATTACCTGTGTTGAGATGACATTAAGCATTGTAGCGAAAGCATAGCAGCGCTGTATGCGGCGTACATTGGCGGCATAATGAACAAATACATGTACATGCTTCGAACGAATTCGTCTTCATTCCTCCCATTTTAAACTCTTGTCAAGAAGTCTACAGACTTATCAAGCCTCCATACTTTGAGGCAAGTCACCGTCATTTCCGGGAGCGTTGACCGGCGGCCTCGACTGTTGGCGTGACGACAACCGGCGCTGAGCGGAAGAGAAGCCGCTCTCCCGTGCATGCGTCGCTGGAAAGTAATTTATAACAACTTACACACATGGACAATAACTTGGTCGATACACGGAGAATTCCTGAACAGGAAACCTGGACGGTAGCACTGGCCTCAATTTATCCCCATGACTACCATTATTCGCCTTCTGCTGTTGATGAAGGATGGATGCACTACAAGTATTTTGACTCGGTGCCCAGTTGAGTGTTGTCGAGCACGCGAATGAAATGGGGACGGCAAGTACTAACGCTGGACTTGACGATCAGAATGAACAGCAACGTGTGTATATGTTCAGCCGCTTACGCTTCCTAGAGCCTAGAGCTCGGGTGTGGGCACGGGCACGTGCGACGCGAGGTGCTGCACGCGGTAGTTGAGCTTATCCACCTGCTTCTTGAGCAGGTCGCGCTCGCTGCGGGCCTCGTCGCGCTCCTTGCGCAGCTGCTCGATGCTGGACCCCTCCTTCTGCATGGTGTCTGTCAAAACATCAAACAACGGCGTCAGCCCCACGGACTTGGTCGACCCGAAAAGAGCACAGGCGGCGCTCACCGCGGATGGCGCGCAGTTTGAGCAGCAACTGCGTCTGGTACTCGCGCAGGTCGGCGCCGGCCACGGGTCCGTCCACCTTCTTGCTCTCGGCGGCCAGTCGCTTCTCAGCAGCGTCCATGCGAGCAAGCACGTTCTGCAGGATACAAACAGTCAGGAAACTAATGCGCACAGCTAGACAAGAGGAAGCGTACCTCAAGGTCCTTGTTGACTTGCTCCAGAGAGGGCTGCGTAAGGCACTCAGTTGTTAGTTGGCAGCCGTGGCGGATCGGAGAGCTTCAATGCACCTTGACCTCGGCCATCGTATCTCGTCCACCCGGCAGAAAAATGCTACCGTCACCGTTTAAGACGGTGACGGTAGCAAATTGACCTTTTCCGCAGTCTTCTCGCGCGATGGCCAAGACCGGAGAAACCGAGCGCGTGCAGCTGGACGCGGCGGAGATGGCACCCCCACGGCCAGCAAGGCTGCCTCGGCCCCTCTCTCCTCGCAAGAAGCTCGTTACGTGGCCTTCTTCAGCTCCCCCAGTGCCGGCGAGAGCGACCAGTCTCTCGCCCAGGCCGTCCTGGACTTGTCGGCCGCCTCGCAGCGCGCTCTGACACGTCGTCTGCTGTCGGAATCTAGCGTCAGCGACTTCCCTAGATTGCTCCAGTTCCTCACCCGCGTGCTGATGGCCGCACACGCCGTTTCCCACTTGAAACGAGACGAACAAGACGAGCCAGAGACCGAGAACCAGGACGTCTGCAACTTCGCCCAGAACGCGGCAGAGCTGCGTGAGCGAGGAGAAGAACGACGCTGAGAAGATGGTGGTGTTCACTCTCCCCACAACCTTCCACGGCTGCCTGGGGACCAACTACGGCAGCGTCAAGAGACTCAAGTGCGAGGAAGTCTGGCATGGAGACCACATGGCCTACAGGTGCCGCACCTGCGGGCTGTCGGACTCGAGCTGCATGTGTCTGGCCTGCTTTGACCCCGAGGAACATGAGGGGCACGACTACAGAGTCTACCGATGCTCTTCAGGGGATGTTGTGACTGTGGCGACCCCTCGCGTGGAAACCTGAAGGGTTCTGTAAGAAACATCGCGCTGGAGTTAAAAAGCAGGAGGAGTTTGGGACCAAGATGCAGATGCATCCAAAGGAGGAGGAAGTGGTGCAGACGCTAGTGAGGACCAGCATGACTTTCTGCGTGGACGTGCTACAGGAAGTGCATCAGGCCTGTTTGAGGCCGCACGGGAGTGACCACCCTGACCCATTTTATCCCAGAAGGTCGCTGCCGCGAACAGGCATGGCGAGGTCGACGTTACCCGGGACGATCAAAGTTCTCGTGGACAGACTGCAGCAGACACTTTTGTGGCTGCAAATGCTGTCAATGAGCTGTCTCTACTATCGCAACGTGATCTCTGATGTTTTCTTTGAAGAACTACCAGCAGAGTATCAACTGGGTGCTGCACCCAATTTAAGCGAAGGCACAGTCGACCTCACCTATGATGAAGAACAGAACAAAAAAGATGATTGGGCTCTCTCGAGCGTTGAGTCACAGGAGGAGGAGATGGAGGAAGGTTGCTCGACTCACACCGGACTACTGTTTTTGGATATCTTTCTCAAAGTTGGTGTGCTTCTGCCTGTCGATGCATGCGATGTGCTGGGCGTATTGTACCTAAAGCTGCTCTTCGATCAATCGTTCAAGCAAAAGTATACCTGCCACTTTGTGGAGTGGTATCCATATTTTATTGAGCTCTACTTGTCTGCAAGCGATGAGAACAACGAGGATGGCATGCGCAATCTCTCGCGATTCATCGACCGGTTGTTCTGCCAACTTTTCCACAGCAATGCGCAATTGCGTGAACTTGAAACCATTTTCGCTACAATGCGACCTGAATTTATTCAAGACCAATCACATCGCCGCCGCCGTCGACGACGAAGGCCACACCATGCATTTGGTATTCCCGCACTAGCTGGTGACTCAACCTCATCATCCTGCGTTGAGTGGCTAATGGTGTTTCTACTGGAAAAACTCAACGATCTCTTCAGAAGTACACTGCGTTTGATGACAATCCTACCAAACCCTGGGTCACCAACAGACACGACAGCAACTGGCAGTAGTACCTCTACTGTGGGGATAGGCACTGTTCCGGAGGCACCACCAGTTTTGCGGACCGTCCAAGCTGTTGACTGTGGGCGAAACGTGTTCAAGAAACGGATTTATGCGCGACTGTGCTCGGATCTACGAACATTGCTCGTCCACCCGCAGATTGCTGCGGAGGTGCTGTTGCGCTCATATCGATGTATTGGTGGCGATGATTGTGAGTTGCGTGAGGCTTCAGTATACGCGCAGCTCATGAAAACGTTCGAATTATTGCAGCAGATGGATCTGCAGACTCGCCATCTTCACCGCCACATCGAATACGAATCGCAGAATTGGACCTTTGCCTTTGTCGCCGACTACGAGCTGAAGCTGTTGCTGAGCGCCTTTCTCACAGGAATTCCCGCTTGCTTTTCTCGCGAAGTTTGGGAGCGTATGACAGCTGGTGACAACGGGTACTCCGGTACGGTGGGGGTTATTACGGGGAACACCGTTAAATCCGTTGGAGAGTGATTCCTTCCGTCCGATGGCGCTTGCTCGAGCTATTTTGCAGCCTGTTAGAACATCGTTAGCTCAATGGGCGACTCGAAATGGGCGACCAGCTTTTGCATCGGAAGTGACAGAGATGTCTGCTTCAGCTACTGGGCCTGGGGAGCTCGTAAACAATGCTGTGGTTGCGTCCAAGACACAACTTATGGAGTATTATGAACAAGGCACAGTGGCTTTGGGTGGAGCAAGTGCAAAAGTTTTCATTTGCCACTGCATCACATGTACGCAGCACTGGTTCATGCGCTGTGTGGTGTGGTCCAACCTAAGTCCTTAATCGATTGGCATGAGCTTTTGGGTATGGGATCCACTGATGAAGAGATCAGCAAAGACATGATCTTTTGGTACAGTGCGTTGGATCACCCTATTCGTGTGCTTCTCTTTTCACGGGAAATCAAAGCCGGCTTTTGGGTTCGCAATGGCGGAGTCATGCTGCAGCAATTGATTCATTACCATTCGAAGCATTGGAGGTTTTTCGGGCTACACTCGGATCTGTTTCTGTGCCAGCTAGGCGCTAGTTTACTTCCGCACGGAAGTTTTGTCCGCCTCTTTTTCACCAGTTACCGTTTGGTGTTCGGAATTCGAGCGTTCTTGGGTTGGGCACGCAAGGCCTTGAGGAGACAGAGAGTGCTGCTGTCCATGCAGATCGAAATCGTGAGCTACGACAACAGACCGATGTAATGGAGGAATCGCTGCGTCTCGTGCTACAACTTGTACTGGCTCCCGTCAAGCTGGCTTCTGCGAGTTCTCCCGAGACGTCCTCTATTTGGCTTCTTGAGCGCGAGATTATGCATTGGCTAACGTTGGGCCCCTTTACTCGCAGCGACGTCATTATGCGGACGGATATGAAGTTGGTGGAGCAGATTAAACAGCTACCAGATCACGAGTGGGCTGAGTTAGAAGAGGAAGAGATCTTGACTCATGTTTTGGAGAAGGTTGGTGTGTATGATGATCCTAGCAATTCCAACGTCAACGGGCCTCGCACTACTAGGAGTGGCAGCTTGCTTGGCTATGGATTGAAGATGAGCGGGTCTTGGAAATTAAAACCGGAGCTGTGGTCTCGAGTTTCGCCTCTATTCGAGTGCTTTACACCATCCGAGGCGCAGCAATGTGAACAAAATATCCGTAAATACGGCCCAAAGTCCGATGGAGGGATACCAATGCTACCACGACCGCAGGACGAGGGGCTTGATGGGATGAATATGCACATCGTACTCGCCGAGACGATGTTAAACTCCTCGTATATGGTCAGTGTGCTGCTGGCCATATTTAACAAGTGTAAGCGCGATACGATTGCACACGAGAAGAGTCAAAGCGAGGACCGGGATGCGGCGACAAACGAAAACTTGTTGCTTGCAGCATTACACTGCTTGTATGTTGCTGTGGCAATTCTACCAAAGCCTGCCCAAGAGCAGGCACAAAGCCACGTAGCAGGGAATGAGTACAAAATCGAGGGGAATCTTGACGATATCGGGCCCTGCTTTGATGAAGAGAGCAGTCTCTTTGCCAAACTCCCCGTCGAAATACCGCTACTAGACCACGACAGCGTACTGTCACTGTTGCTGTACTTTTCGGAAAAGGATTGCGCGATGGAAGACTCGAAACCAGTAGTGAATTTGATTCTACGACAAGTGTGCGAGAAATCGTCAACCTGTGCACAGTATCTCGACGCCAAGAGACTTCAACTCGAAGAAGAGCAGGCAAATGTCATGCAGGTGAATACTAATAATGATTCCGCCGACAGCAGTGACGACCAAGGAAACAACCAGGACAAACCTTCAGAGCTCAGTGCCAAGGAAATGATGCGGCAGCGACAGCAGCAAATACTGGAAAAATGCGGTCCCAGCAAATGCAGTTTCTGTCCGCTAATAGTGACGCTCTACAGGATGACTCTATCGAGAACACATGCTATGCCACAGAAGAGGACACTGCAGACATCAACGCAGAGAGCGACAGCTACGATGAAGAAGAAGGTTCAGACGAGGACTTGGACGAGCACGAAGAAGAGGAAGACGAGTGGGGATTCCCTACAGGACAAGTAGATGTGCGTTTGTATCTAGACCACATCTCGTCGGCGATTGCTCAGATGCGAGAAAAGCAGCGCAAAGAGCAAAGACGTCGCCGAAGACGAAGTACGCGAAGCTCGTCGATCGTGATGGAGAACAATGCGAGAGGTCACTCAGCATCCATCAGTTGCGACAACGATTTGTCGGACGAGCACTCCGTTCCAGCGGAAGAGTGTGGCTTGTGTCGTTTACCATGCGATCCGCGCTCCCGTGACTCAACATTTGGTTTTGTTGGGATGATTCTGCCCACGAATATGTCACAAAAGTTCGCAGGCAAGTTGTCGACACCGCTGGATTCGGATGTCGCTCGGGCTCCTTCGTCGCGACTGCCTTCGCTACGCGTATTGAAGCCTGGAACGACGAATGCCATGCGCATGCAGCTCGCGGACTGTGTGATCTGGAGCTGTGGCCATGCGATCCACCACTCCTGTCTGAAAGCATATCTGACGTCTCTGTGGAAACAGAAACACGGGCGCAACCCATTGGACATGGCCAGTGGCGAGGATCGGCTGCTAAGTGAACGCGACATGGAGTTCGTGTGCCCCATTTGCCGTCGACTTTCTAATTGCCTGGTCCCTCGCGTTTCTCTAGCTGAACTGAGGGCTCAAGCGAAGACAAGTGAGTTCATGAGCGTAGACTGTTATTCGGATGAAGAAGAGGAGTCGAAAGACGATGGCCAAGACCCCTGGCCTTCTTGCAATGGCTCGACACTCAAATGAGTTATCGAGACGACTCTCCTGTCGTCAAGCGGCGTCGCTCTCGGACTCAGTCGAGTTTGCGTCTCCGGCGGCGCTTGCTGTCGTCGGCTTCGAGGTCTTCGTTGTCGCCCGGGTCGCGATCCTCAGTAGGCTCTTTGCTGTCTCACTGCGAGCAAGAACCTGCCGAACAGGACGTGAGTGTTGAGCGTGAGATCGGCGCTTTCTGCCACGAGATTGTTCTGCGATCTGTGCGGGCCCAATTGTACTTGCCGACGCTTCTCGCCAGCTCCATCCACGATGAAAACAGTTTGGATTTAGAAATGCAGCAACTGAGTTCAGAGTGCGGAGCCCAAACGCCAGCTTGGCAACTGCTGCTGCATTGTCTGGAGGTGCAGCTGCGGGTGGTTGCACGGGAGAAAATGCTGATGCAAACGGACATTGTGGATCCCTTGCAGCTCCGCTCGATGCGCCAACTGGCTGAAGTGACGGCTGCC
Organism: Phytophthora macrochlamydospora; assembly: GCA_011947325.1. Lineage (NCBI taxonomy): Eukaryota > Oomycota > Peronosporomycetes > Peronosporales > Peronosporaceae > Phytophthora > Phytophthora macrochlamydospora. Next base: position 90,333 of record JAAVTH010000344.1, read on the forward strand.
GCAGTAGCCTTTTCGACCCCAAGCTCTTTGGCTTGGACGGTGGTTGAGGCCCCTGCAGATAAGCAATTTGAGAGTGTTATGGCGCGATTGAACGGCCTCTTATTCGGGCAGCAGGTTCTTTTCGAGGAGGAGGAGGATGGTGCCAACTTGACATTAAGTGGGGATCCTCCTACCAGCGACTGCCATGAGGTGACGGACGCTGCTTTGTTCAGTACACCAATGCTGTTCCATCCCCAACTCTTGACGTGCTTCGCGATGCGGATCATGTGGCGTCAGAGCATTGCCACACCCAACTCGGATGTAGCAGCAGACCAACTCCTTACGGAAGCCTTCTTCTCGGCTCGAGTATTGGTCACAGCTCAGATATTGCAGGCACTTGTGTATCTGCGTCTGCAGGCTAAGTCATCGCCAAACGAAGCAGAACGCGATGGGATGCTGCAACCAGAAGAAGTTGGCGATTTTGAAGAGGTCGAGTCACTGCGCGATGCATCTGCGTGGATTTCCTTAGTACTGTCGAGGTCTCGCATTTTGGACCCGAAATCCAGCGACTATGCGACCAAGGGATGGAACCCAGCGGCTGTGGAGGAGCAAGTCAGCGCGTTGTGCCTCCCCTGGCGCAGCAGATGCTTCTCTTGATGGACGTTGTATTGGCGATCCCACATTGTGACGATCACAACCTCAGCGACACCAGCGCCAGCTCTTGCCATGCCAATTCCGAGTCCTGCGCTGTATGCGATGGCTTGTTTCCCCCAACGTCAGCGTCGTCTGCAACGCCATCAGCATCAGCATTGCTGGATAAGTGCTTGCGTAGACTCCACCTGCCGCCTCTGCGACTCTTTTTCCATCGACAAATGTTCCCGTCAAGCCAGCGCGTTCTGTGCCAGCTCTGGGGCGCCCAACTCGAAGCAAAGGCTGCTGTCTCGAGACAACAAGCCCGTGCGAAGGCGTTAGCTCTCGGCGGATCTCAATTTCGACAAAGACGTTCCCACTGCAGCGCCAAGTCCTTTCGCTGTCGTCGCAAGCGGTTGCGCTCAGCTCTGCGGGCGGAAAGTCTCGACTGCTAATCGAGCTGCCTCGGGTCTACATGGATCTGTTCATCCGGTACAATGAGAAACCTACAGGCCTGTGCCATCAGTGCGCGCAAGTTCCGCAGCACCCAGGCCTGTGTCTTTTCTGTGGAGAAGTCTTATGCTGCTTCTCCCCATGCTGCGAAGCGAAAGAGGGCGGCGGCGTGGGTGAGTGCACACAGCACGCCCAGCGCTGCGGCCTAGGTCTCGGCGCGTTCTTGCTCCTGCGCGCATGTACGGTGATCCTGTTCCTGGGGAATGAAAGACGATGCGTGTGGGGCAGTCTCTACGTCGACAAGAATGGCGAGGAGGATCCGTACTTGCGTCGTGGCAAGACTTTATATCTAGACCCCAGTCGACGCTTAGCTCTCGAGACGCTGTTGATCTCCCACAGCTTCTCGCAAAACACGTCAATCCTACAGAACACCTCACGGCGAGACGGCCGTCGGTATTGAGCTACAGTGCATGCATGTTCCGATAACTAAAATGTATTTGTGCTACGAAGTCTCGCCATCGCTGCGTGAGCTGATCCTGATGGATTTGCGGCACTGAAGACGAATCTCGCTGTTCGGACCAGGAAGCCTGGACCCCATGGCCTTGTGAATGCAAGACACCTTTGAAGGGCACGGTTGTTACTGCGGTCAGTTTCAGCGTCTCGTCTTAAGACCCGCATGGTCTTCCGAGGTGGCCCTTGCTGATCGGGAATCTGCGCGGGGATTAAAACAACATGAACCAACGTTTTCGGCGAAGACCTGGCAACATGCTCAGTTCGAATTCTGCCCGCTCACGCGCACGTCACGCTCGACAAGTATCTGACAAGCCCCCACGGGTCTCCATCCTCATGGTCTCTATCGCAGCGATCGTTGTTGCTGCTGTAGCAGCCTTTTTGGTGTCTTCAACATCGGAGGCTGCCTTCGCAGCTTGTGCTGAGGCTCCGTCCAACCCCCAAGACCGCCGCACGAGCACGTCCCAGCTCAAGGTGACGACATTCAATGCGGCGTTCCTGTTCCTTGGAACTGTGTCCCACCAGCTCTCGTGTCCTGGAGAAGACTGTCCGTGGACGACTGCAGCAGAAGCTCAAAGTCACGTGACGCAGATCGCGTCTGTGATTAAAGACCTGGACGCCGATATTATCCAGATCAATGAAGTGGAGGACTGCACAGTGCTGGAAGCTGTCATCACGCAGCTGGAAGCACTCGGGGACTCGACGTACAAGCCTTACCTTGTGAGGGGTACCGATACCTCGACGGGCCAGAACTCGGCCTTGTTGACACGCATTGACCCCGTAGTGGATTTGCAGCGCACTGAGACTCGAGCTGCGATCCCAGTGAGCGGATCGACATGCCCGACTGCCAGCGGATATTCGAGTTCGAAAGGCGTGTCCAAGCATTTCTACACGACCTTCAACGTGACTGGCTTCTCCAAGCCCCTTACTCTCGTTGGGGCTCATTTTCTAGCTAACCCAGAAAACAAGGCGCGCTGCTTTGAGCGTGAGGCGCAGGCGACGGTTCTTGCTGGTTTAGCAAACGATGCTGTGGGCGATGACCACCACGCGATCATTACCGGAGACCTGAACGACTGGTCTGCAGCCGTGCTGGACAAGAATTCCAACGCCCCCATCAGTGCTGTCCTCGCCATCCTGGCCGGTGACAATTTCATCGAGGTGGCTAGTAAGGTTTCCCAGTCCGATCGCTACACCGAGTGGTACGACGAAGACAATGACTGCGTGTACGAGACGACGGAGGTGAGCAGTCTGGATCACATCTTGGTGTCGAAGTCATTGTCGTCGGCGCTCACGAGTGTCTCGTTCAACCACGACTTGTACACAGCGTCCTGCAGCGGCTATAACAGCGATCACTATCCGGTCTCAATTGTGCTGAGCAAAGCGTGAAAGAACAGTTTTAGTTGACGTGAACAAAACGTTGCTAGGTAGTGATGAATGGAGGACACCAGTACTAAGCCGTCATGTTTTAATTTGTACGCGCAGCAATCGGCTTCTCACTCCGCGACCGATCTCAAACGCATTACCGCTCGTATCAAAACCCGTGAGAAAGCACTTAATCCCTGGGTCGAGCGCCACAGTTGTATTCGTCGCTGGGTGTGTCTGCGGACCGACTTGGCTTGGGATGCAAGCATTCCAGAAGCCTTGTTCGTTCGTGATCGTTACAGCGCCATCAATTGACGGCACCCTATTAGAGAGAACACGAATGCCGGCTATCCCTGCGATGGACAGCCAAGTCTCACCGTCTCGAGCGCCACTAGAGCAATGCAGCGCGCTGCAAGTTATTGGGAAGTAGCGTTTTTGCTTCGTGGTAATGAAATGCATCTCGAAACGGCGGATGTTTCCTCTGGAGATATTGGTGAATGCTGCCTTCACGGCACCAGCCAGCCTCCGCATCGTGTTGGACCGGTAGTCATAGGGAGTCTCGTGTGCCCATGGTGGAGGCGGTCCTTGATTTTCGGGGTAGGAGCGGTCGTTTTGTGTGGTACGAGTGACATACAAGTTTGCTAGTCTGTAGCTGCTGGCGGAACCGGTTGCTCGGAAGTGTGCAACCCCTTGGTTATACGTCCACCGGCAGGTTCCCATGAAGCGTCTTAAGGCATGGACTTGGGCTCGATTCAGCATCAGACGCACCTTCCGAGTCGTCATATGCGTTTTGCCGTGCATCTTCATTGCTTTAGCAGTCCAGGATCTAGCGCAGCGGTAGCTAGTAGTTTGCTTGTCGGGGAGGGGAGGGGGGTGAACGATGCTCTCTTCATGATCGAGAACCAGGAGGTGAAGCATACAAGCCGTGCCAGCGGCCGCTCCGATGCGAGTGCTTCGACGTATTCGTTGCCAAATACTTGATTTATCTTGCGTCTAGAGTATGGCCCCAGTTTGTCCAGTAGAGGACGGTACTGGTGATGTGCCGTCCGAAGAAGCAGCGCCAGCAGCTCCGCCATAATCCGACGAACCTATGCGGTGTTGATCTTCTCGAACTTCGTCTTTGGGCTGCAGGCGACCAGCTCGTCCAGCAGATCCGACATTGTGGCGGTCAGCGGGCCCCGGCACAGCTTGAACGCGATCCACGCCAGCTTCCTTAGCCGACCGGCTAAGAAGCCACGAAGACGGAGACACACGCGCTCATCGCTGCTGTGAATGAATAGAAGACTGCGAAGAGAGACCCAGCAGCGCTTTGAACTCGTCGCCTGAACCAGACGTGGAGAGGTGTGGAGGCTGTGCGCTGGCGCTTGCTGGAGATGGGAGTTGGATGTGGCGATCGCTCACGCTTGCGTCGCGACCTAACAACCGTCGGGGAGGAATGGCGAGAAGACAGCTACCAGGAGAATGCGACGCATTCGATGCACCCACAAAGGGCATGAGGAAGAGCAATCCTTTTTACGAAGAAGAACACACCAACTAAAAGTTTCTCGTCGCACTTGGTGTGGAGATTTCAGTAAAATGTCAACCAGCAACAACAAGAACAACAACAAGCAGATGATTGTTAGACGGAATTTGCAGGACAATGGCAACGAGGGATTTTAAACTAATTGCTTCAGTGCTAATGGTGCTTCCGTGCCCTGCGATGCAATGCTATTACAGAGATACAAATCAGTTGACCCCGACGCCGTTTTGCGGTTGTTTGCTATAAGCTGGGGGACTGCGACGCTCTTTTCACAGACCGTGAAGGTCTCTACAACCTCTTCGACGCTCTGATGAGCACGCCACTAGCCGGTATGCTTTGCTTCGTTATGTTGATGTCTAGAAGTTTGCGGAGCATTTGAGTTCAGCTTCTCCACTAGAGCAGTCATCCCAGTGGACTCTAGACACCGTTGGGGGCACTATCAAGGCCGTTGAAAGTCACGACGCCGGCACCAACTGCTCGCTGCTCAAACTTTGCCATGATGCCACGCACGGTTGCAGTTCTTGCCGCATCTACGTGTTCGATAGTTTTCATTGCTACTTCCAGCAACGCCTTGACGTCTCGTCAAATGGCTACGTGCGGCGGTACCCCAGACGATTGCTAGTGTCGTCAATCCCACACACCATCGACAATAAATATTAGTGTAGGGTGCTGAAACAAGGTCGATTTCAGCAACGGGTACTCAACTGAGAGATGTGGTCGCAGATACGGCGCGCGATATACAAACGAGGCCAGGCAAAATTCGCCGATGTAAGTTAACTGAGACGGTAATCCTGGAAATACACGCGCAATAGCTTGTTCGACGACAGCATCATGTTTGCCATAGTGCGGGGTAGAACCTCAAATTTGTGACTTCCAGGTGACAAACCAGACACATTCTTCTGACGTGCATATCACCTGCTGCTTCGTAGCGTAGATAGGTGTTCAGAACCCTTCCTAATGACCATCCAGCTCTCAGGTGCACAGCGGTCGATGACGGGCAAGCTGTAGAACCTGGCGCACAGTAAGTAGCCGCTCCTTTCGCATAGAATGAGTACCGAGCTCGTCGTGGTTTACTCCTCTCCAACGTAATTCAGCATTTGATTAATCTCTTTCTAACAATCGGTGTAAGCACTTGCGGAATCGTTCATATTGATTACTGCCGGGAAATAAAAGATCACTTCCGTCAAAAGATGAAGTCGCCCAAACCATAGCGATGGCAAGAACCGGGCAAATTCCTGGGTTCAACGGGTTTGCGTATATGTGGCGTGGATCACGGGTCTGCTATCTTCTTGATCATTGTTTTGGTGCGCGAAATAAATACAAAGAGCGTCTCCACTCCATTCGATGTGCCCATGGTGAATCCCAAACGCATTAGCGGACCGACACACCAGATTCCAAACAATAATCATACATGCTCGAGCAAAAGCCATGCCGTTAGACGGGTTCCTGAAAAGCTGCTCACACAAAAAACATACAGATCAAATGACAAAGGATCCTTGCCCGTCTTAGCGAATTTATCCTCGTGCTGCAGCAGTCGCCCTATCTCGCTTCAAACCTTTGAAGTACTTTGTAAACCTTTTCCATTGTTGGTGGAATTTCAAGACCAAAGTCACGATATAAATTGAAAGTCCCGCTCGATGTGTGTTCAATGCTGAATAGCTTAAAACAGTGCCATCAGACTTTTCCAGCGTTAGCAGCCAAGCTCCAAATACAACCATTTGCATGACATCAAACCGAGGGGGGCTACGTCACGGTCGAGTAGAGGCTTTAGTAGTTTCCGAAGCTGCTTCAGAGATGTCCCCCGAAACATCAGTAAGACGATCACCAAACGCAGGAGACACGAGATTTGGCTTGTATAACACAATCCAGGCAATAAACCGACCGTAGGAGTTCTGACATATAGCGCGAGAACGCGCGCTGACTGTGTTTCGCAGTATCTCCGTCACTTTTCCCGTCAAGTCTTCCCAGTCGACGATCGCCATCGTTTCGTTCTGCAGTCAGACAACAGGGGGAATCAAAACGGAAGGTTCTTGAAAAAAAAGTCAAGCAGCCAAGCGGCGAAAAGTTAAGCAGTCTCTGGGGGAATATCAAGTTGTGAAAAACCAAAAGGCCCCTGCTTCCTTTGGAAAAGCTCAGCGCTTTTGCTGTCTGTAACTCTTAGGCTAAGCATCGTATCTAACCGGTAAATTTTCCCTTCAAGATGCCCGCGAAATGTGAGCGCCAGAAGCTGATAGACGACCTCGAGCGCGCATTGGCCCTCGACGAACAAGCCACGGAGAATGTCATTGGCGCGTAGGAAGGAGGACGCACGGCTCGCTCGACGACTTGGGAGCACTATGGGTTTTTCCTTCGACGAGCTTGCTGATCTGCTAGCTCTTGTCGAGTCTAGCCGCTACCTGGCAGTGCGATAAGTTGCGCAGAGATCGACGGAGTTTGCCAAAGAGTTCTTTTACCATCTACAGGACGACACATTTCGGCAAATTATGAGGGTGACCAAGGTCGCTTCGATCAGATTTTGAGCGAGGTAGAAGGGAATTCTATCTTTTACAACAGCAGCGGTTTCTCGCAAGCTCCAGTGTGGTTGCAGCTTTCTGTTGCATTGGACAGGTTTGGAAACTACGGCAACGGTGCCTCGCTTGGTAGAACAGCGGTACTGTGGGGATTTGGGAGGGGCACGTGTGCTCTGTATACATTCCGTGTGGCTGCTGCCTTCTCGACAAAGTGGATGATTATGTGAGGTGGCCAGATGAGTGTGAACGCGCGCAGATGTCGGAGCGAATGCGCGCAGAGGGCTTCAAAAGTCGTGTTGGGTTTATTGACAGGACGACAATTCATCCCTCTCAGCGACCAGCCATGGATGGGGAGTGTTACTACGACCGCAAGTGCCGATACAGTATCAACGCACAAATCGTGTGCGATGATCATCGGATAATTATCAGCTTCTACAGCGGCTGGCCGGGGTCGTGCGCTGACAGCACAGTGCATCGTCACATGCAGTTGGGAAAGAACGCGAACAAGCGCCGCTTTTTCGGCCCTGGACAATATTTAGCAGCGGATTCTGCGTACCAAGCTGACAAAACTCACAACACCATTATCCCAGCGTACAAGAAGAGTTCGAATGGGAAGGATAAAAAGGACTTCAACAAGTGTGTCGCCCATGTTCGTGTGCTAAATGAACATACTATCGGTGTTCTGAAGGCTCGCTGGGTGTCATTGCGAGAGCTTCGGACTCAAATTAAGGAACGTGGCGAGATTGCCAGAATATTGTGGCGGGTGACCGCGTGTGTTGTGTTGCACAACATGCTCATTGCATTTGGAGATGCATAGGCATTGCAGATGTGTGAAGTTGATGATGAACAGGTTGAAGTTGGTGACGACAATGATGAATACGTCTTTCGCGGTCAAGTCAAAGAGCAGGCTCTTGCGGTAGCTCGCCGCCCCAGTGGAATCCTAAATAAGCAGCAGTTTTAATGCAAAGGTTTTGTGATTCCGGATCAGTAGCAAGAGCCTCGTTGCTGTTTAACGTCCAATCACTCACGTATTACGCGTTCATGCCAGCAAAATGCTTCCTATGGTGGTCGATGCGCAGTGAAAACCGCAATTACTCCGACTAGTGCAGCGGATCAAAGAAGGCTTGATCGACCTCGACAGTTCCGCCAGCCTTGATCACTTCCATCAGTATTTGCTGTCGTTGCTCCATGACACGCACCTCAAGCTCTTCGCGGCGATACTCTCTGTCATCTCGGCGGGCACGACGGCGCTCTTCAGCGTCCAACTCCATTATCTGGCGTTCATCCAGTTCTAATTTGCGCTTGAAATAATCGAGTCGCGCAGACTGGGTCTTGCAATGCGCCTACAAGATAGAGAAACGAACCTCTTCAGCAGCCCGCTTACTGCTGTTTTCGCTGTCGCTTGGGCCTGTTGCATCGAGGCTTATTTGCTATTCTTTGCCGGGTTTTGCCGGTCTTTTCTTCTTTTTTTTGCGGTTTGTTTGGCAGTGGTGTTGGGCCCTCTGCGGCAACCATTTCCTCCAGTCCGTGATGCGCCTTAGATGCCCGGATTTTGATCCGCTAAAATGGCAGCTGGATCATCACGCACGATCTCATCTAGAGCTTGTTGACCTTGCGTCGGGTTTTCTTCGTCTTCACCGTCGTCAACTCGCACAGCCCAGTTAGAGCCATGGTCGTTATCGTTGTCCGGCTGGCCCCGCCAATGAGTTCATCAAGCTCGCTGTCGATGAACGAGCTCTCCCAGTCATCTAATGCCACTTCCTTGGGCGCCGGGGGACTTCGCGTGAACACGACGGAGGTACACCGACCTCCACTGTACTCACAGCAGTAACGTTCGCTTTTACCCCGACGAGTTTCTTCATTCTGGAGTAGCAACAGCACTTCTGGTGAAGCTTTGGATTCAACAATATGTCCTTCTTCTTCTCCCTCTCCGAGAGGCCAAAGCCCGTTTCCTTTGACGCAGCATACCACTTATTGAACTTCTTCAAGTAGTTGTTCCAACGCTGCTGCATGCTCCGAGATGGCAGCGGTTTGAACTTGAGAATGGCCGTCTTTGTCTCGCTATGCAGGAACTCCGCCATGTCAGCGAACGCCTGGGCCTTGGTCTTCTTTTCGCCGCCAACAATGGTCTTCCCCGAGCTCCATGCATCGCTTCTAAGTTGTCTTCAACCTCCATCCATATCACCAAAGCTCTGGCAGTCGTTAGTCTTCAAATGGACGCTAGATGGTCTCGCTGAGGTGTTGACGCCATCAGCACCGGCTGGAGGAGTGCTAGACGCTGCTTCTGTCATCGTGGTTCTGGCGCAGAAGGTGTCGTTGCCGCCGTGGACTCGATTCAACTTGGGTTTCCCCAGATCCACAATTCTTCGGCAATTCAATCGTAAAGAAGGGCCCAAACTGCTATTTCGAAACAAGCAGTCTGAAAGCTAAGATACAGGCACCCAGGAAGCAAAAAGTTAAGCAGTTTTTTTTGGCGAGGTTTGGCTCCCTAACGTCTTGACTTTTGTATGCAGAACCTTTCCAGCAAAAGTGTGTTGCCTCAGCCCTATAGTGAGCCCTTGTTTAATTTTGATTTCCTTTTGGAATTTGCAGGAAGCAAACTGATCGGTATATTGTCCTGCAAATTCTGGAGAATGGTCTGTTGTGTATCGACGATCAAGATTAATTCCAACTCCAGAGGGCAACCCGAGAACGTAGCGAACCTGAAAAGCTTTGCATTCAGATGAAGACCTTTCAGCTGTCTCGAGATGATATTGCAGCAAGTAGGTCCAGTCCTCTTTCCGATACTTACAAAAGCAGCTTGGGTCTGAGCCTAGATAATGGCCAACGTTTCGTCGCCATTGTAGCCAAAGCCCGCCTTGTACTCCTCGAAGATCCGTTGAATTTCGGCGACATACTGCTTGTGTACGGTGCGAAGCTCTTCCTCTGTCGGATCAGGAGTGAGCTTCGTGGGGATGGGTTTTCCATACACGACTCCGTAGCGTTTTCCTTTTGGCGGGGGTTCGGAATCCACCAGAACTTGCCCCAAAAGACGAGCACTGGGATCCCTAGCGCCTTGCGAAAGAAGTCCGCCACACTCTTAGGTGGACTCCACATGCTAAAACAAAAACGTGGCAGTTAATAAATCTTCTTGCTATTAGAACAGTAAGGCGTGCCAACTCACTTGTAAAGCCACTTTTCACCGAAGACAAAAGTAGGCACGAGGTCGGCACCATTACGCATCGCGAGCTTGATGAATCCGAGACGCTTTTGTAAAACCAGTTGTGTCTAAATCAAAACACAGTTAAGAAATGTTGCTTCCATCTACTGCATAACACCCATTCTGAAGGTACCTACCTCCTTCGAGTTCGGGTTGGTGCGGAAAATTTCTTGTGTGCCTCCAGGATAGACGATAATGCTGTTGCCTTCTTTCATCACCTTTTCGCCGGTCGATCGCGAGGCGTCGACACCTCCCATCCACAGGCAAAACTCGCGACCGAGAGGAATGTAAAACATCGCAGACGCTCCGAGAACTGCAGCAACCAAGACCAAAAGTGCAAAATGAGTTAACTCCCCTCCAACCAACAAGTATGATCATACTTCGGTACGAGATTTTGGGAAGAGATACTCGAAGTTCCCGCCGCAGATAGCAAGACGCGAGAGCACGATGATCCCGTGCGGGTGGAACCTGAAAATGTATTTATTGTTGGGGTCCTGCTCCTGCTCGCGGATGATTTTGGTGCTGTCCATACAACAAGTTAGCAAATTATTGACAATATCGACTGCAGTGTGAACGAACCCAAGAAATTTGTTGGTCATCCCCACAGAGGCGACGCGCGGACAATGTCCCAGGAGCTGCCCTTGCCCGTCTTCTGAGCACCGCTGAAGAACGACGGCAGGTACAGCGCCACCATCGCCACAGCCACGTAGCCGTAGCCAATCTATTACCAGTACGTCTGTAGTGCAGGGCGCTATCATGAAAGCCTCGCCTACAGCTGCAACGAGTAAGATATGACGCCATACCTTATTGGCATGCGTGGACACCGCCTGGTCAATGGCGTGTGTTGAGAATCCAGTATCTCACGAAATGCTGCGCAAGTAGGCTAGACAGCAATCCTCCAACTTTGCTCACTTTGACATTTGCTCAATACACCAACGGCAACAACTACCAGGAGTCCGCCAACTCCCACCGCCTGTGTTTACTTTACGTGAAACACTACAAAGAATTCTTTAGTGACCAGTTTCACTGACAAAATGACCAAGTCCAAGACTCCCAAGCGCAAGGCCGGCGATGACGAAGAGATGAAGATCGCCGACAGCGCATTGTCCATGCCCATTTTCACCCCAGTCATGCCACCGCAAATTAAAAGCACCTCGCATGCTGCACTGATGAAATGGCGAAAGGAGCGTCTCCAGTACGAAGAGACCATGACGAATCGCGTCCTGGCGACTGGGGAAGACATTGATAAGGCGATGGTGCCCATCAAAAGCACTTTCGACAAGCGTCTCCTAGCAATGTGGTGCAAACTACGCTGGAAAATGAAGGAGGACAACGTGTCAGACAAGCACATCTGGAATGAAATCGAAACGATCATCGCCACGGTGAAAAACGAGACCCTTCCCGACGTTGAGGCTCTCTTCTCAAACGAATTGAGGATGGACCTCAACGAAAGCGATGTCAGCGAGCGAGTTCTCCAATACTTTAAGCTATGCTATGATATCATCGATGAACACGGTTTGGGAGCGTGTTTCAAAGGCAGCTCCGGCACAAAGGAGAAATGCAAACTCCTAGTTGCATCTCTGGAACCTGTTGCCCTACGTGACTCGGTGAACCGCAGCATCCGATACCAGAAGCAAGCCGCCAAAGAGGACGAGACGCTTCTGCACGATCTCATACTGGAGAAAGCTCTTGAACAAGATCGTCATTTTCAACAGCGAAAGAAGGTCAAACGCCGCCATGAGGTGCATGAACCGACCAACAAAAGGCCCGCCTCACGTTTGCTAAAGGACAACCGACCGAAGTCGGTGAAAGGAAAGCCTTCTGCGCAAGCCAGCGGCAAAAGCGGGTCATTAACGGCTAAACCACCACCAGGGCCATGCCCAAAGTGCAGCGAGCTACATTGGCTGGCTGAATACACTCAAGCAACCGCAGAGGAAAAGGCGGAAATACGTAAGCGGCTCCGGGCGGAGAAAGAGGCAAAAGGCGCTCGGTCGTCCGCATCAAGCGCCTACGTGAGTGTTTTCCCGACCCAGATAAGAGAGTCACCCTGAACGGCGTGTTGGAACTTCCATATCGACTAGATTCTGGGACCGATGAGACTGTGATCAGCAGAGCCAATGCTCAGAAGTTGTGCCAACGGCAAAGATTACAACTCTTAACGAACCAGTGGATGCAACAGGCGTGGGCAGCAATCCAATACTCGCGAATGCAACAATCAACATCAGCATACTGCTTCACACGGCAGCAGGAGCAGTGAGGCCTGCACAGCCTTTCGTGTGCCTTGTTATTGACGAGGACGAAGATGAATTTTGGTCGGTCAAGATATCCTAATAGCCCTTGGCATTGACGTTGACCGCCAAATGGAACAGCTAGCTGCCCGTCCTGCTGATGTGGATCCTTTCGAAAACGACGATGGGATCAATGGCGAACCCAAACCGGTAGACACCAATGCTGTCCGAGCCGCTGTGGAGCTACTCATCAGTCAAGCCGTGCAGCAAGATTTTCCACCGGAGCACGAGGATCAATTACGAACAATCGTCTACATGTACGACATTTGGCGTGTGGAATTGAGTGATGACCCACCTGCTAAAGTACCCCGCTCGAGATTCGTCTCAAAGAAGGAGCCCAGCCGTACAAGTGCAAACCTCGGAAATACTCCCCACAGCTTCGACATTTTCTCCGCGATTTCAATGCTCGGCTCGTCGAGCTCGGTTGGATCTATGAAAACCCAACAAGTCGATGGGCCTGTCCTGCTCTTCCAGTAAGAAAGTCGGGTACTGGCGGCGATTTTCGCCAAACTACGGACTACCGTCCTGTTAACAACCTCACCGAGACGATGGCTGCAGTGATGCCGATCCTAGCTGTCATACTGGAGAATGCAAAAGGCAAGAAGCATTTTGGTCTTTTCGATTTCCTAAAGGGATTCTGGCAACTTCCGCTTGTCAAGGCATGTCAATAGATCCTTTCGTTCATGACCGACGCAAAGGTTTTTACCCCGCGACGCGTACCTCAGGGTGCAGCGACGCTGCCATCCATTTCCAGCAGACTATGGAGAAATGTTTCGAAGAACTGCTCTACAAGCATTTGCTGATATGGATAGACGACCTACTGCTGTTCGCAGACGACATCGAATCCTACTTGGAGAAAATGCAGGAACTTTTCGCTCTCATCGACGAGTTTGGTCTCAAACTCAGCGCGAAGAAGTCGAGCCTCTACCAAACTTTAGTGAAGTGGTGCGGAAAAATTGTTAACTCCAGCGGAATTGCTCACGACCCCGCCCGAATTGAAGGACTGCGTTCAGTGCCTGAGCCTAGCACTGCTGCTGAGCTCCAACAGTTTATTTGTGCAACAAACTGGATGCGTGAGAGCCTTGTCAACTACGCACGCACCATCGCACCGCTGCAAGCACTACTAGACAAATCTCTAGACTCTGGCAAACGGACCAAAAGAGTTGCGGCAGGCATCACCATACAACTATCTCTGGCTGAACGATCGGCGTTCCAGGATGTCAAAGAGCTCTTGGCACGCTCTGCAACACTCGCGTTCCCTGATGACACCGCTGCCACCTGCTTGTTCACAGACGCATCTGACTACGGTTGGGCGGTAATTATCACCCAGGTGCGGAGCTGGCAAGCAGCGACGGACGTCACAGAGCAACAGCACCAATTACTAACTTGCTTAAGTGGCACATTCTCGGGTTCGCAGTGCAATTGGAGTATTATAGAGAAGGAAGCTTTCCCAATAATCACGGCCTGCGAGAAGCTCGACTACCTGCTCCTACGGCCTCAAGGTTTCCACATGTATTGCGACCACCGCAACCTCATCCATGTGTTCGCGCCCGACAAGGAAGTAGAGCTTACTCTTCCTGAAACAACATCCGAATAGAAGACTCTTTTTCAGACATCTTGCGAGTTGTATTGAAAATGACCTAAACCTACCCTAACCCTAATGGCGCCCTTTTAGCGTTGTTTCGGTACGAGGAATCAACAACTACTTGTTTGGAATTTGTATGGAGGTTCCGCTGAAGCTACTTCTTCTTTCTCAAACAACATTCTGCTGTTATTTGACCAATTACAGTTTAGCACCTAAAAGAGTTTTCATTTTTGACTTTTTTTTAAAGTTCACCTACAGAGAAAATTTGAAAGTATTCGAGTGCAGTCATACCAGAAAGTACGTGGTCATACAAGAAATGACGAGTTCATATCTAATATGACGAGTTCATACCAAACAGGATGAGTTCATACCAAAAGGGATGATCACATATCCGAAGCTGCCACGCGGCCATTCCAGAATTTCCTGCGCTGGGATCAGATGGGTGTTCAGGAGCTAGCGAAAGAAGGCCAGCAAACGGCGAACCAAGTGATCAAGAAGACCACACAGACAGTTTACGAGGCAAGTTTCAAGAAGTTTGCAGAGTTCTGCGTTGAAAATGGTTATCCGGACCCGCGTAAAGAGCGTCATCACGAGCTTCCTGTCGTCCTAGTGGCGTATTTGCAGAGTGTTTCAGCATCCAGTTCCGTCTCGCTTCAAACAGCGGAGAAGGCTAGGTCGGCTGTGGCCAGCTTCTTCTCTTCCCACGAAAATAGCGACGGCACAGACGTGAACACGTGGGCAGTCCGAGAAAACGACGCCGGCAAACTTCAAGGCTATGGAAACCCTGCCCGTGCCCCTTTCGTACGGCAGTTCATGCGCGGACTGAAAAAGCGAAAGGCGACAGAATATGTTCCAGCTAAAGCGGTGCCGATTTCACTAGAAATGATCACTGTTCTGCACACGTTTCTTGATTCTCCGGCGGGAAGGTGTGGATTCAGCGAAGCAAGTCGGGTATGGTTCAAAGCGGTTTCCTCCTTTGCCTTCTATGGGATGTGTCGCATCAACGAAGTTCTCACTTTGAAATGGAAGGATGTGTCAATTCGTCAAATTCGCCCCAGTATGATCAATCCGACAGAAACCATCGAATTCGGCACATATGCGCTATACAATCGCAAGACTGCCGTGGCCGAGGGAGAGCCTACAACATGCACCATCTCTCTAAAGATGAGGCAGCTATCGATGCGTACCTCCACTTGTGCAATTGGATTGAGTACGCCACAAACACCAAGGGTCACGAATGGAGTGATGACGACTTCGTGTTTCCTGCGCTGACAGGGATAAGCAAGAAGAAACTCAAGGCTAAAGAGCAGGGCACAGGTTGCGAGAACACGGCCGTCGGTTGGGGGAGAAGTATGTCTGAACAAACGTTCATTACTCTCCTCAATTGCATCGTGAGGGGATTGGTGGCTTATGGCGACAAGACTCCCAGATACGTGGCGAAACACTGGTCGAACTGCTGGTTTACTTCTCATACCTTTCGCCGCGCTGGTGCCCAGTACCGCTTCATGTACGCAAAACCTGCACGACGCTGGTCCCTGAGAATGATCAAATGGTGGGCCGGTTGGAGCGTATCGGAATCCACAGAGACCTTGGTCCGATATCTTCTAGACATTACCATACAATCCGAGGAAAGTGAGCTCGCCGACTGTTTGGCTCCAGATAAGGCGTATTTGCATGGATGTCCCAGTGCTCCATACGAGGCAAGCAGAAATATCGAGGAAGGTCCTGTCGTGAAGCGACTGCGTCATCTCGAAAGCCTAATGGTCCAAATGAAGGAACAGATGCAGGAGCTTATTGCAAGCCGTAGTTGTGTAACAACACAAGACAATGCCCCTCCCGTAGACCCAGCTCCGCTACAAACACCCCCGTCAGAGTCAATTCAGCATGACCGGTCTCCTGAGATTCCAGTTGTTCAAGACTGGGTTCATATGAGCTTGATGTGGTGGCTTCCCGACACGTCTCTACATTTGTTCAAACCTCTATCGCAATGGACAAAGTCGGAGCGCGTCAACGCAGGAATCTCTCGTAGCTGGTACAGTGTTGCTAAGCTTATTGGAGAAGATGTCGCGCTGTTTGCGACAACCATGGGAGAAACAGACAAGTCGCACTGGAAAGCGCGTGTGATACCTGTTTATCGTGACTACTATATGAGTCACTACGCCGGTGCCCAAGCTTCTGCGACCGCAGCCACTTTGTCCATTGCCATGCTCGCTTCTTTCATTAGAAAAGATCGTAAAGACCGCAGCAATGCTACTCGCCCAGCCAAGCACCTCCCCGACTATTCGGCGCAATTGTAGAACGATTCGTATCTTTACATAGCACCAAGTTCGTACAAGTATTGACACGTATCGACAAATCATAACATTTGGTATGAACACGTCCATACTGGTATGAACGCTATCGTCAACATTGGTATGACTATTCGTCCGGTTTGGTATGAACTCGTCCGGTTTGGTATGAACACATCCTTTTGGTATGAACACGTCCTTTTGGTATGAACACGTCCTTTTGGTATGAACGTGCGGACGACGATGATGAAAAACTCGTAGATCTCATCACAAATTAGTTTTTGTATGCCTACTGCTTACCCTTTTGCGAGGCGGCCTTGAATCGCTCTTTCTCAGTCTCCTTGAACTCTTCAAACGTTGAACAAGGCCCATTGTTCTCGAAGACGTCGATAATCTTCTCCAGCTTCTCGATTTCCTTGGCGCGTTGCTCTTGGGCTTCTTCCTTTCGCTTCTGGTAGTTTTCCTGATGGAGTGTACGCGAGGCGAGATACTTCTCCACAGCTTTGCGCTTGATGCTGAGACCGGCCTGCATCCTTTGGGCTTTCATTTTAGCTCGATCGTGCTGGTATCTGCGCTGCTGAAGTTCTCGCTCCGCGCGCTGAAGGTTGATATCAGACATCGCTGCAGCTTCATCGTCCGGGATTTCGTCCACGTCTGCCTCGAGGTCGTTCTTGATCTCGCCGAAAGCCTTCGCAGTAATCAGAGCGTAGCCTTGAATGTCGTTCAGACGTTCCCCAAACTTGTTCTTGAGAGAACAGACCTTGTCTGGGTGAAGAACCAACATCGCCTCTTTGTAGAACTTTCGAAACTCAACCATCATAGGCCCCCTTCCATGCTTAGCCTTGCATTTGTCGCGGACAGTCGCCAAAAAGTAGGCATACAGGTTAGGGTCTTGACTAACGCCGTACAACGGGCTGCTTTCATCTTCAGGCAACCACGCCCTTTCCTTTGTTGGGGTCACCTCAAGCGGCTTATTCTTGAGCTCTGCCAGATTTTCTCTCGCAACTACAAGTTCATAACACGCATAATAAATAAAATACAGAAACCTCACTTTAGTGACAATTTGCCTTACCTTCGAGACGCCGATAGCGCTCATACACACGCTGTTCGCGTCGCTTGGCGAGGATGGCGTCCTTGTTGCGAGCGTAGGCGTCGCGGTTGATTGCCTTACGCGTCTTGGGGGCTTCTTCTTCCCGCAACGCTGCTTGTGCTTCGCCATGTTTGACTTGGACAGCACCTTGTTGCACTTGGGGCAAGGCGCTGTCGCCCCAGCCATATTCAGACCAATTTCTACGACTGAATGAGTTTTTCTACAAAGCCATTTATTGGCTAATAAAGTGTTTTGTAGGGCGCGTTTTTATTGGCTAATAAAAATGTTGTTTCATGTTGTTTCAGGAAAGAAGTGAAAAAGCACGTCCGCGGAAAACTCTTACGCTGGGCTTTGAAGCTTAGTGAACACCGCTACATCGTGGAGCACATTGAAGGCCCCAAAACGTATGGGCAGATATGCTCTCGCGTTGGGGAGGTGCTGTCAAACGCTCGGTCAGCATCAGACGACTTACTACCAAACGCAAACCAAAACAACGACTTACGGCTCAGCAAACGAAAGTTGTTCTGCGACCTCTTGATGACGAGAATTTCACGTGGCCATCGATAATCGAGTTGAAAGCGATTCAAAGCAGCACGACGCCACCTGCACTTGCTGCACCGGATGAGCACGGGCTCTACAGACTAGAACATCGTATCTGGGTCCCCGCCTCGGCATCAGCGCTCATCCAACGACTATGTGTCATTGCGCATTGCGGCCAGCAGGGCCATCGAGGGCAGAAGGCCATGGCAACGCACATAGGCCGTATTTTCGAGATCGAAAACTTATTGGCAACCGTCAAGCAATTCGTGAAGGCGTGCCTGATGTGTCACCACGTAAAAGGGGGAAGAGTGATCAAACGACCATGGGGTGAGACCATCGACTGCAAGGAGCGCAATGGAGTTCTACATTTCGACTTTCTCTATCTAGGTGAAAGCTTTGGAGAATCTAAATATCTTCTGGTCCTCAAAGACCACGCCACGAACTTCGTTGAGCTGACAGTGTGCGACAGCGCAAACAGCACTGTGACGGTAGAAGCCATCCTGTCGTGGCATAGCCGCTATGGAGTGCCTCCTATTTGGGTCAGCGACAATGGCAGCCATTTCAAAAACGAAGTAGTGAGCGAGCTCAAGCGTAGATTGAAGACCCAGCAGCAGTTCACTCCAGCGTACTGCCCATGGATTAACGGTCCCATCGAGAGCGTTAATCGCGACATCCTGCAAGTACTACGTGCGATGATTCTCGAGTACAAAATTGCAACCAGGGATTGGATCTACCTTATTCCAATGGTGCAATCGAGCCTAAACCATTCGCCAGTACCATCACTGGCAGGCAAAACACCAGTAGAGCTTTTCACTGGCTTACCATGCCCATCTCCGCTACGGGCATTCTACAAACAAGAAGACAAGGAAATTCCACAAGTACCCGAAGATACAGACAAGATTGAGGGTTTCCTATCAGCTCTTCGTACCAGCATTCACAACATGCACAAACCAGTAGAAGACAAGCGCCTACAACAACGACTGCTCAACAAAAAGCGGGAAAGGGGCGAGAACGTCGTCAACTTTGACGTTGGGGACTACGTCCTCCGCTCACGTGTAGATGACAAGCAAGGCAACAAGCTCCACGTGACATGGACGGGACCACACATTGTGATCCGGGCCGATGCCCACTCTTTCCGAGATCGCCATCTAGTCACAGGAGATGAGTCTGATGTACATGCATCACGTCTAAAATTCTACGCAGATAGCAGCCTCAACATCACCGAGGAACTGCTCGAGCATGTCGCCGCCCAAGGCACTGTACTGGCTGTGAACAAGCTCAAGGAGCATAGATGGAACAAAACCATCAAGGACTACGAGCTCCTCGTGAATTGGCGCGGGCTCGAGTCCATTGAGGACTCGTGGGAGCCCATCACAACACTGGGTAAAGAGATCCCCACACTAGTCGATCAATACGTTACCAAACATGAACTAGTGCTACAACAGCACTGGCAGAAAGTTAAATCGGTGTAACAATCGATTAAAACCAATAAAGCTGACAATTTGAGCACAAAACTCTATTGCAGTGCATATAAACTTGTGCACATACAGCTTAAACTATGGTACAAAACATACCCAAGCAGACTGCCACAAAACCGAGCCAAATTGGCTAAGAAATTCGTCAAAGATTTTCCTTGAGACGGTACTGCCTGTAACACTTCAACAGCTTGAAGTTGGGTACGAGTGTGTGTCACATCACATACTATTTGGAAATTACAAAAATGATTTCCAACAAACCAGCAAACTAGACAAGGCTTGGTTGGGGATTGTAGTGCAGGGCGCTATCATGAAAGCCTCGCCTACAGCTGCAATGAGTAAGATATGACGCCATACCTTATTGGCATGCGTGGACACCGCCTGGTCAATGGCGTGTGTTGAGAATCCAGTATCTCACGAAATGCTGCGCAAGTAGGCTAGACAGCAATCCTCCAACTTTGCTCACTTTGACATTTGCTCAATACACCAACGGCAACAACTACCAGGAGTCCGCCAACTCCCACCGCCTGTGTTTACTTTACGTGAAACACTACAACGTCGTTAGAAGCAGAGCGTTGAACTGAAAGCACTTGCACAGCACCCACCCTGTAGAGATAGTAGAACAGCCCGAGAAAGGGGTAGCTCCACAGAAAGTAGTGCATGGTGTGTCCAAGCATTTCTACACGACTTTTAACGTGACTGGCTTCTCCAAGCCCCTTACTTTCGTTGGGGCTCATTTTCTAGCTAACCCAGAAAACAAGGCGCGCTGCTTTGAGCGCGAGGGGCAGGCGACGGTCCTCGCTGGTTTGGCGAACGATGCTGTGGACGATGGCCACCACGCGATCATTACCGGAGACCTGAACGACTGGTCTGTAGCCGTGCTGGACAAGAATTCCAACGCCCCCATCAGTGCTGTCCTCGCCATCCTGGCCGGTGACAATTTCGTCGAAGATCGATTCCAACAGACCATTTTCACTGCACTGCAGCCATTTTGCTGAAATCTCCACACCAAGTGCGACGAGAAACTTTTAGTTGGTGTGTTCTTCTTCGTAAAAAGGATTGCTCTTCCTCATGCCCTTTGTGGGTGCATCGAATGCGTCGCATTCTCCTGGTAGCTGTCTTCTCGCCATTCCTCCCCGACGGTTGTTAGGTCGCGACGCAAGCGTGAGCGATCGCCACATCCAACTCCCACCTCCAGCAAGCGCCGGCGCACAGCCTCCACACCTCTCCACGTCTGGCTCAGACGACGAGTCCAAAGCGCTGCTGGATCTCTTCGCTGTCTTCTATTCATTCACAGCAGCGATGAGCGCGTGTGTCTCCGTCTTCGTGGCTTCTTAGCCGGTCGGCTAAGGAAGCTGGCGTGGATCGCGTTCAAGCTGTGCCGGGGCCCGCTGACCGCCACAATGTCGGATCTGCTGGACGAGCTGGTCGCCTGCAGCCCAAAGACGAAGTTCGAGAAGATCAACACCGCATAGGTTCGTCGGATTATGGCGGAGCTGCTGGCGCTGCTTCTTCGGACGGCACATCACCAGTACCGTCCTCTACTGGACAAACTGGGGCCATACTCTAGACGCAAGATAAATCAAGTATTCAGCGATGAATACGTTGAAGTACTCGCATCGGAGCGGCCGCTGGCACGGCTTGTATGCTTCACCTCCTGGTTCTCGATCATGAAGAGAGCATCGTTCACCCCCTCCCCCGACAAGCAAACTACTAGCTACCGCTGCGCTAGATCCTGGGCTGCTAAAGCAAAGAAGATGCACGGCAAAACGCACATGACGACTCGGAAGGTGCGTCTGATGCTGAATCGAGCCCAAGCCCATGCCTTAAGGCGCTTCATGAACTTGTAAAGTAACTCGTTCACGACAGGAAGCAGCTAGTGGGAAGTCCGCACACGAGCTTGGCACGACAACGAGCAGCAACGGCCACTCGGGAAGACTTCTGTATTCTTCTGTGTTTTTGTGGAGTGAGCTCCAACTCCTACCTTTCACAGCCTCCCTCTCTCATATCTACTCGTAGTGGATAAACCCAGTAGGACAAACTCCACCACTCATGTGGGAAAACCTCCGGCACTTCAGCTGCCATCATGGGACGAACAACCCACAACTACGATGCACGTTACCTCTTCTTCCAGCACCAACAGTGACGATCAGCATAATTTACAACACATGAGAACCTGTCGATGGACGTATAACCAAGGGGTTGCACACTTCCGAGCAACCGGTTCCGCCAGCAGCTACAGACTAGCAAACTTGTATGTCACTCGTACCACACAAAACGACCGCTCCTACCCCGAAAATCAAGGACCGCCTCCACCATGGGCACACGAGACTCCCTATGACTACCGGTCCAACACGATGCGGAGGCTGGCTGGTGCCGTGAAGGCAGCATTCACCAATATCTCCAGAGGAAACATCCGCCGTTTCGAGATGCATTTCATTACCACGAAGCAAAAACGCTACTTCCCAATAACTTGCAGCGTGCTGATTGCTCTAGTGGCGCTCGAGACGGTGAGACTTGGCTGTCCATCGCAGGGATAGCCGGCATTCGTGTCCTCTCTAATAGGGTGCCGTCAATTGGTGGCGCTGTAACGATCACGAACGAGCAAGGCTTCTGGTATGCTTGCATCCCAAGCCAAGTCGGTCCGCAGACACACCCAGCGACGAATACAACTGTGGCGCTCGACCCAGGGATTAAGTGCTTTCTCACGGGTTTTGATACGAGCGGTGTAATGTCCACGACGACTGCATCATTCCAGCGGTGACCCAATGAATCTCCGCGTACGAAGGGCCGAGCCTTCGTCAGCTTGGCGCCGAGACTGGAGCGACGACGTGGAGGTTGCGCAGCCACTCGGCAACAGACAGCAGACAACTCGTCATTGGGAAGCCGATCTTCGTTCTCCTGCATTTGCTACACATCAGCCCGGGACACACACAGCTAGAGGTAGGCTAGCTCGAAGAGTCTCAGTTGAATTCATCAGTCTGCAATTTTCTGTCATCTGCTTAAGTGCCATTACAATTGGTAGCACTTGCTTCGCGAGGGAGAGAGCTCTTCGTTTTCGTCCTCTGCTTCGGTTCTTCGGGTGACTAGTTGTCACTGCTCCCTTCAACGTCCGACTTCCGAGAAGTCACATAGTTTGGGCTACCGGGTATCCCCAAGTGTGCGTGACTGTCGACCAATCCGCTGGGCGGATTTCTGATTTTCGTCCAATCAGGGTGCTTCAACTTCAACTTCGACGTGTAAAATGGCTGATGCCAATATGGACCACCACACTGGAGGCATCCAAACCGATCAGTTCATGCAAGCGATCGAGCACATTGCGGCAGGCCTGAGCCAGCAAAATGCTCAGATCTATCAAGATTTTCAATCGTACCTACAAGGGTATCAACAGCAAGTGCAGCAGCAGCTGCAGGCACATGCTGCACAGCGC
Source organism: Phytophthora macrochlamydospora (assembly GCA_011947325.1). Taxonomy (NCBI): domain Eukaryota; phylum Oomycota; class Peronosporomycetes; order Peronosporales; family Peronosporaceae; genus Phytophthora; species Phytophthora macrochlamydospora. The sequence goes on from JAAVTH010000344.1 coordinate 113,191, forward strand.
GAGCACAAGATCGAGGGCGTCAGTATGCCTACATACCACGGCCATCCGCACGAATCGGTTGAGGAGTTCATATTCAGAGCGAAGCTCTTCATGCAAGGGAAGTGCATCGACTTCACGAATCCCCATAACGGTCCACGCGTGGTGGCGATGCTTGCTGCCAACTTCCGTGACGGCGCCGCGTCATGGTATCACGCAAAAGTGATGGTGGAGCAGGTGACCTATTCTACTCTGGACGAACTGCACGCCGCGTTGGTGGCAGAATTCGTGCCCCGGACCAGCAATTCCGGCTGCGTGCTGAGCTTCGCCAATGTGTGCAACATGGCCCCGTAGATGACTACGTCAAAGACTTCAGACGCCTCATGGCTCAAATCCATGGCATGCACCCGCTGGACCAGGTGGACCATTTTTGTGAGGGCCTCAAATCCGAGACCAAAATGGAGGTCATGTATTTGCGCTGTGGCACCCTTGCTAGTGCAATCGCGGCCGCACAGGCTTACGAACGCACTCACTTTGCCGACCGGCACGCGACCCAAGCACAACCTCCGCAAGGTGTAGCTTCCCCGGCCACCGAGACACCTACTCCGATGGATCTCTGTGATGGACGGCCGTAGAATTGACAAGCGCCAGTGTCGCGAACAAAATCTGTGCTTCTACTGCAAAAAGGGGGCATCGTATTGCCAACTGTCCGCGCAGAAGCAACTCTGGACAGGGAAATGGCGTGGCTCGGCGGACGTAAGTGGAGTGTCTGTCGAGCCCACAACGGAAGAATCTCCTACAACTTCTGACACCTCCTCTATCGAGATCATGGAGCTCTCGACGGTGTCAGTTGATTCGAGCACCCCTTTTATCAAGACAGTAGCAATTGCGGACAAGAAGTACCGTATGTTGATTGACTCGGGCGCCTCGCATTGCATTCTGAAGGACGGCGTCATGGACACATCGCATATGAAGATCATCCAGGTGGTCGCGCGAGGATTTGATGGCGGCACCCAGCAGCGGTTGGTTCCTTCCTGCGAGTTGAACGTTGACTGTGATTCGGTGATTGCTCGCGTCCCGTTTATTTTTTGGCCAATGACGTACGAATACGACGGAATTTTGGGTCGCCCGTGGCTAGAGCAGTGCAATCCTGTGATCGATTGGGCCGATCAGCAGATCTCATTCCCCGAAGCTGCGGACAGCCCCGACAACGCGCCACAAGCTATCCCGGAGCTCGCTGAAGCGTCCGTCAGCGAGGCCACCTTCCAGGAGTTCCGTCGCCGCCTGTTAGCCGATGAATATGCTGAAGTCTATCGCGTGGACATCGCTGCGACACCCGGACGCAGATCAACACCAGCGGTTATCCGGGTCTTATTGGAGGAATTTAGCGATGTGCTGCCGGACAGTCTGCCAGACGTGCTGCCTCCGGAACGTGAAGTGGAGCACGAAGTAACACTACGAGCTGACGCAATTCCGGCTGCCAGGGCACCATTTCGCCACTCACCCGTGGAACGGGAGGCACTAAGCAATTATGTGGAGGACCTGCTTCGAAAAGGGTGGATCGAGCAGTCCAACTCGCCTTGGACGTCTAGTATCTTTGCAGTGCCAAAAAGGACCCCGTGACCGGCGCCAGCGTGCGTAAAGTGGATTGGATCCGTAATGGTGACATCACCCACCCGGTCCGGTGGGTGATCGATTACCGATACCTGAATTCGCAGACAATCGTGCCTCGGGTGCCCCTGCCGCGGGTTGATGATATTTTGGATGCTCTTCAAGGTGCTAGTGTGTACAGCACTCTGGATCTAACGTCAGGATATCATCAGATGCGGCTTAAGCAGAATTCCCGTTCACTCACTGCATTTCAGGCAGATGGTGAATTGTTTCAGTGGGTCGTCGCACCAATGGGTTTGGCAGGTATGCCTGGATCGTGGACCAGATTGATGCGGTACATTTTCGGCAATTCGCATTTTTCGCGATTCTGTGTTGTATATCTCGACGATATTTGCGTGTTTTCGCAGTCTCTCGATGAACATGTTGAACATCTACGCGCAGTACTGAATGCATTGCGCTCGGCGGAGCTGTTTGCAAACCCCCAAAAGTGCACCTGGGCGCAGTCAGCTATTACATTTCTGGGCCATCGCATTTCAGAGTCGACTATCACGCTGGATCCTGCAAAAACGGCAGCCATGCAAGAACTGCAGGCTCCACGAAATCGGCGCGACCTCCAGCGCTTTTTGGGCCTATGTGGCTATTACCGACGCTTCCTTCCTGCCTACGCTGAGCTGGTACAACCTCTCTCGGAGTTGCTTAAGAAATCTAACAACTGGAGGTGGGGAGCATTGCACACAACTGCGTTCGAGCGCGTAAAAGAGATGCTACAGCGTTCACCAGTCCTGCGACTTCCGGACTTCACCCGGCAATTTTTGTGACGACGGACGCTTCCGATGTTGCTGCGGGTGGAGTGCTAAGCCAAATTCACCCGTCCGGTGAACATCCCGTGGCATATCTGAGCCGCAAACTAAGTGACACGGAGCGCCGATGGCCTGCACACGAAAAGGAATTATTCGCCATCAAATTCTGCTTGGAGAAGTGGCGGCCGTATCTACTGGGTAGCAAGTTCACGGTATACACCGACAGTATCGCGTGCAAGTGGTTCTTCACAAAGAAGCAACCCTCACCAAAGCTTTTGCGGTGGTTTGATTTGTTTGGACAATTTACATTCGAAGTTCATCATCGCGCGGGGAGGACTAACGTCGTGGCTGACATACTCTAGACCGATCCAGTCCAGTGCAGTGCTCGTGACCGAACCAGATCCAGCTTTCGCTACACGAATTAAGGAATTATACTCAACGGATTCCGAATGCCAGCAGCTCTTGAGTAAGCTTCAACGCGGCACAGCTGACGATTCTCGATATCAAATGGAAAATGGCTTAATTGTGGTGTGTGCGGGCGGGGAAAGACGTGTCTTACTTCCCCGTGACGACAAGTTGCTACTCGATGTGCTCGTGCAATATCATGATGAAGCCACCGCAGCGCACCCCGGTGTTTTGCGTACATACCTGGCAGTCCGACAAGATTTCGTGTGGCCAAGGTTGCGCTCGACGGTCGAAGACTATGTCCGTACCTGCGAGACCTGTCAGCGCAACAAGTCTGGAGATCGAAAACGAGGCGTACTGCAGCCCTTACGTATTCCAGACGCGCCATGGGTCGATGTTTCAATGGACTTAGTGACAGGGCTGCCGGAGTCGGGTGGCTTCGATGCGATCTGTGTGGTTGTGTGCAGACTTAGCAAGCGTGCACGCTATCTGCCAACGAGAAAGGCTGCGGATGCGGCGGAAATAGCAAAAATCTTCTTCGATCAGATCATTGTAATCCACGGCCTACCTCGATCGATCGTCTCCGACCGTGACCCAAGATTCCTCAGTCAGATGTGGCAGGAATTGATGTCAACGCTTAACGTCCAGCTGCGCATGACGGTTGCTCATCGGGCGCAAGCCGATGGACAGAGTGAACGACAGATAAGAACGCTGGAGGATGCTCTACGCTGCACAGTGTCAAATTATGGAGATGACTGGTCACAGCGACTACCTAGCATTGAGTTTGCTCATGCTTCTTTGGTTAGCACCTCTACCGGCAAGGCTCCGATCGAAGTTGACACTGGTCGACAGCCGCCGACACGGCTTTGGGTTATACCAAGCCAAAATCAATTTCTCGCGGATCGCCAAGTGGCGATAGTACACGCAAAGGAGCAACTGGCCAAGGCTCAAGAGCGACAAAAGAAGTTCTATGATCGGCACCGAGTGGATACTAGTTTCTCTGCGACTGATTTCGTCTACGTCCGTGCCAGTCTTTTAAACAAGAATCTGTCATCTCCAGACTACGACATTTCTCAAGATCCTACCAAGAACAAACTGCTCCCACGCTGGATCGGGCCGTTCCCGATTGCCAAGCGAATCGGAACCAACGCCTACAAGTTAATCCTACCGACGGTGCTCCGTTCGCACAACGTCTTCAACGTGGACCAACTAAAGTTATCCTTTGGCTGCCCTCCAGAGTTTGTTGGCCGTCCAATTCGTCGAGTGGCGCCAGTGATCTACGACGACCAAGGTCAGCGAATTTACGTGGTTGCCGCGCTGCTGAAGAAGCGACGCTCTCGTGGACGGACTCAATATCTGGTTAAGTGGGCCGATCTGCCGGAGTCCCAGAATTCCTGGGAAAACGTGGGAAGTATCTCCCACGTTTCGCACTGGGAGTCATTACTTGCTAATTTCCGGGAACGCCAGCAACAAACCCTGCCGCCGCCAAGGACGACGTCAATTTAAGTGCCAGGGATTGTAATGTCCACGACGACTGCATCATTCCAGCGGTGACCCAATGAATCTCCGCGTACGAAGGGCCGAGCCTTCGTCAGCTTGGCGCCGAGACTGGAGCGACGACGTGGAGGTTGCGCAGCCACTCGGCAACAGACAGCAGACAACTCGTCATTGGGAAGCCGATCTTCGTTCTCCTGCATTTGCTACACATCAGCCCGGGACACACACAGCTAGAGGTAGGCTAGCTCGAAGAGTCTCAGTTGAATTCATCAGTCTGCAATTTTCTGTCATCTGCTTAAGTGCCATTACAAGCGGTAATGCGTTTGAGATCGGTCGCGGAACCAAGATCAAGATGGAAAAGCTACGCTCTCGGCAAAACGAGGCGAGATCCGTGCTATCCAGGTTCAAGTCGCGGCGTGGGCCCAAAAGAGATGGCGCTACAAAGCGTACGCGAAAGCCAAGCGTACACTCAGCTGTGCGTCTGCCAAACTCAGCAATTTGGTGAAGGACCTCCACCGCAAGGCAACCGCGTATCTGACCAACAGATACACAACTATCCTGCTCCCAAGCTTCCGGACTACAGAGATGCTGAAACGGAGCTGCGCAAGAAACCACGAGTTCAACAAGAACCTCCTGTCTCTGAAGCATTTCCAGTTCCGGCAGTATCTTACGACGAAGTGCGCGCGCAAGGGCATCGCGTTAGTGGTTTGCTCAGAAATGTATACGAGCCGAACCTGCGCCAGATGCAACGAGTCGAACCTTGCTCTCGGCAGCCTGGACGTGTTTGATTGCCCGCACTGTGAGTTTAGCGCTGGTCGCGACCAAAATGCTGCGTTCAACATCCTGCGCTTCGTGCATGCTGGAGCGCTGGAATCGTTGTAGTGCAGCTCGACGAAGCCGGACTATCTGCGGCTCACCCGCATCTGCGGGCTTTGGCGGTTCGCCGCTGAAAAATCGCTCCTCTCAGAGCGATTTTTAGGAGACTTTGGGCCCACGCCGGCACTTTGCTGTTCTCCGCAAAGTACCCTGGGGCATCGTACTCCAGCACGTCCTTGCGCTTCTCAGCCATCGTGTCGGCGGTCTTTGGTGGATTCGGGAATGTGCGGTGACGAAGACGTCAAAATCCCCCCACGTCATAAGCCACCGATTGGATTGTGACCTCCTCGAAGAAGGGATCAGCTGCTGCGTTGACTCATCAAAAGCAACAAGTACTGAAGGAAAAGGTCGTGTATTTACTCGGCCTCGTGTCACGATGAACACACCCGTCGCCACAGAAGAGCACCAACATGAAAGTCATACAAATGGAGACACTTACAGCAGATTGCTGGCGACGAGCGCCACCAGGGCCACGAGAGCGGACGCCGTCGACGCCGTCATGGCGCTGTTGCCCTCCGAAAGCGTACCAGAAGCACCGTTGGTCGAGCTGTCGCCGTTGGCACCCTTGCCGTTTGACTTGCCAGACGACGTGGTGCCGTCGCCCGAGTTGGACGAGTTGGCGGGCAGCGTCAGGTCCGGGAACGAGAACGAGGACGGCGCCGCCTCGCAGCCGTCCGTGTCCGACGAGCAGACCTGGCAGATCTGCGCGTAAAGCGTGCGGTTGCAGCCGTACTGCGCACTGGCGCACTTGGCGCTGTTCTCGTAGCACTTTGGGTTGGCCGACGTGAGCGTGTCCACCGACGCCAGCGCCTCCATGTTGGCGCTGGTGCCGTTGCTGACGAGCTCGTTGTACATCTCCACCATCTTGGTGGCGCGTTCCGAGTTGGCGTCCTCGTCACCAGGGTTCTTCCAGAAGTCGAGCGACTCGTCCACTTCGAAGCCGCTGCCAGTGTTGGTGGCCTTGAACTCGACGCCGCCGTCCTCGCAGAACTCCGTGTAGTTGCTGTATCCGAGCTCGGTGATGCCCACGAGGTCGTCGATGTTGATATAGCCCAAGATCTTGTACGAGAAGGTGCAGTTGTCTCCATCGGGCTCTACGCCCATAGCGCAGAGGCCGCCCGGGTACTCTTCCCGACACTGGTCCGTCTTGTCAGCTCGCAGCTCCTGCGCGCACGAGTTGGGAAAGGAAAACCAGTAGTTGCCCGGGTACGGAGCACGAGGGTCCGACGTCTGCAAGTTGGCACCGACCATAGGGCCGATGTCCATCTGGCCGTCCAGGCCGTAGTAGACCTTGCAGTCCTCCGACAGGTCGCTGCCTTCGTCCGTGCACTTGGCACCGTCCATGGCCACAAACTCGCCATACTCGGGCGGCTGGTGGCTCTCGTAGTACTTGATGCCGTACGTGGGCTGCACGATCGTCATCTCGTAGAAAACCACGTACTGCATGTCGTTCTTGCGGTGACACTTGACCGACTGCTCGTTGACGTTGATGCCTTCAGCCTGCACGTACATGAGCGCCCCCTCGACCGACGCCGTGTTGACCGTGTCCAGGTTGTTCATATAGGCCAGCTCGGTCGTGTCGCCGTACTTGAGAGCCACAGCTTGACGTCCTCGTGGTATACGGGGCGTCACCCTGCACCCGCGCCTGCACTGTGGTTACCTTGGTCATGTGCCAGCCACTGCTGCTGCCGGAGGTTGTAGCAGTACCGGAGGATGAAGGCTCGACAGTGCCCACTGTCGCCGAGCCGTCCGAGGAGGAGGCCGCGGCCTTGGTGATCTTCATCTGCAGGTTGGCGGCCGGGGACGCGTTGGCCGTCCCCAGGAGGAAGCAGAGCAGACCCATGCGACGCCACATGTTGACAAGGCTCAAACTACGTTAAAACTACTAGACAGCAAGAGCGAGGAGCTACTACACTTGAGCTGGACGCCGCCGAATCGGAAATGGGGGCAACTTGCGAGATCCGCGTTTTTGGATTTGTGGGTTAGCACCTGATTTTTCATCGAGTTGGTTTGTTTGACTGGTGGTTTGTATCGAATGGATTTTTACGATTTTTAGCGAACGTTATCTCAGTGGATACGATTAATACATACAAAACAAGAGGTGCAGATTAATCATCTACTGATTTAGAGTACACTCTGATTTTTGCCTGTCTGTTTTCGTTGGCTCGCATCGTTATGCCGTTCGAGCAAACTTTGAGGGCGAGACCCGATCCCGATCATTTTCCTCTTCCACCGCCGCTACAATTTGCAGCGGAACGGTGAGCTCGGTGCGGCCGCGCAGGATAGTGCAGGCCTTTTCAGCAGCACATGGCGGTGTGTAACTTTTGCTCCAGGAGACAGCGGCAGCCAAACGTCAGCGGAGACATCACGGCGGACTTGTGAGCTCTCAATCCTCCAGCCAGCCTTGCGGTCTTTCGACCTCGCGGTGCCGATTGTCAGCTCGACACGACGCGGCAATGCGTCGCTGGTCCAAACGCTCCGACTTGAAGGCTCTCTAGCGAAAGCCTGCCGTGTAGTTGGTAGGTAGACTTGGGCGTCTGCTCGAAGGAACGACGTGCCATCGAAAAACAACCGGTCTTGGTGAGGTGAGCCGCGGCGAGCTTTGGTCAGGTCGTGCTAAAACGAGCTGCCGCTCATCCTGCGGGAGCGAGCGATCACACTGCGAGCCGCTGATCGAGGGCTGCATCGGATTGCCTTCACCCGCTGAAAACTGTTGTTTTTTGTGGTCGCTGTGCGAGAACCAAACAATGAATAGACTCTCCCATGCTGGGACACTCGTTGCACTCAGCACGAATATGGCACGCCTTGCGAATGCCGGACAGCCATGAACGAATAGCATCCGCTGCTGAGATCGATTCGGGTCTGCTTGGGCAGGAAGCACTCCGTGACGACTGCTTTCACGACGGGTAACTCCCTGTTTGTCAAATGTTGTGCTGCAGGGCGGAATGCAATGCGTTTAGTCACTTTGCCCAACAAATATGTGTATGCTGTATTCATACCAGTGTGGTTTCCGTATTGCTACTCATTCAATCTACTGCAGCAATGATGGCCGACCGTTCTAGTTAACCGTGCCCGACTTCGCGCCGGAGCTCTGCGAGCTCGATCCCTTGGCGCTCTTCAGCCAGCAGGTACCGCCGTTGTAGCTGGTCCAAGTGTAGGCGTGGCAGTTGCCGTTGCTCTTGCAGATCGAGCAGCAACCATCAGCTGAGCCGCTCATGGCGCTGCCAATGTCGTTGCCCGAGTAGTCGACGTTGTCCTCGGTGGTGCACTGGGCGGAAGAAGAGCCCTGCGAAATCTGCAGGTCCGGGAACGAGTACCCGGCCGGCGCGGCAACGCAGCCGTCGGCCTGCGAGTTGCACGTATTGCAGATCTGGGAGTAGAGCGAACGGCTGCAGCCGAACTGCGACTTGGCGCACTGGGCGCTGTTCTCGTAGCACTTGGGGTTGGCCGCCGTGAGGCTGCCCACGTCCGGCAGCGGCTTCATGTTGGCGTAGGTGCCGTTGTTGACCATCTCGTTGTACTTGGCCACCATCTTGGCGGCGCGGTCTGCGTTGGCCTGGGGGTTGCCCGGGTCCTTCCAGAAGTCGAGGCACTGCTCGACTTCGAAGCCGTGGCCCGTGTTCTTGGCCTTGAACTCGACCCCACCGGCCTGGCAGAAGGCCTGGTAGTTGCTGAACCCCTGCTGCGTGATGCCCACGAGGTCGTCAATGTTGATGAAGCCCAGAATCTTGTACGAGAACGAGCACTTGTCTCCGTCGGGCTCCACGCCCAGCGGGCACAGGCCGCCGGGGTACTCGGCACGACACTGGTCCGTCTTCTCGGCACGGTACTTTTGAGCGCATGAGTTGGGGTACGAGTACCAGAAGTTGTTCGGGTAGGGCGCGCGAGGGTCCGACGACTGTGCGTTGGCGCCGACCATGGGGCCGACATCGGTCTCGCCGTCGAGACCGTAGTAGACCTTGCAGTCCTTGGGCAGATCGCTGCCGGCGTTGGTGCACTTGGCACCGTCCATGGCCACAAAGTTGCCGTACTCGACGGGCGTGCGGTTCTCGTAGTACTTGATGCCGTTGGTGGGCTGCACAATGTTGACCTCGTAGAAGACGACGTACTGCATGTCGTTCTTGCGGTGGCACTTGACCGACTGCTCGTTGACGTTGATGCCTTCGGCCTGCACGTACATGAGCGCACCTTCGACCGACGCCAAGTTGACGGTGTCGAGGTTGTTCATATAGGCCAGCTCCTTGGTGGCTCCGTACTTGGACAACCACGACTGGGTCTCCTGGTTGAACACGGGGCCATCGCCCTGCACACGAGCCTGGATAGCCGTGACTTTCTTCATGTGCCAACCGTTGTTGTCGGCGCTGACAGCGCCCAAGAGCGCGCAGAGAAGACCTAAGTGGCGCCACATAGCGGATGGACAGACGACGGAGTGGAAGCGGCGGTAGATAGACAGCGAAAGCTGAAGCTGGAGCTTGAGCTAGACGTTGCTGAATCCGAAATGGGGACACACCGGTGGTTGTGTCCGTGGACCGCAACATTGTCGGGATAGGCGAATCGAGCGAGACATTGAGGTTGCGGGATTGTGTCATGACGGAAAACAGGTGGGGGTTAATTGCCTGGTCTCCTTGTCCGCGAGCGCCCGTGCTCAATGCACCTGCTGGCGCTGCAGCTAAGCTGGATGCCACTGTTCGAGCAGCATGAGCGGGACTGCTGGACATCTACGAGGGTGCTACTTGTACGAACAGCAATACCTGAGCTCTTGGCAGAATGTCTACTACTACTACTACGACTACAGACACAAAGACAATCACGTCCTGATGAAACAACGAGTCAACGCCTTCAAACGCCACGACAACTTGCCAACTCGAAGCTGCAGCGTAGGCTTACGTGCTTGTCGAAAATCGACTTGAAACTGGCTTCGATCTGTATCAAATCCCATGCTGAGTCTTCATCACGTCGCACTCTGTTCTCCTAGTAACTTACTATACTACTAACAGGGAAATACTGAGGTCAGGGCAGCCGATCGTTCGACAGCTCTGCTCTGCTTACGGATCCTGCGAATGGTGGACGCTGCTGAATGTTGTGCGACGGCATCAAGGAGAATATCTGCTAATGAAAAGCCATGCCATTCGTGACAACAAAAGCAGCTGTACGACGATGGGTGCTCGCTGGAGATCAAAAGACTATAGTGCTCGCTGGAAAGCTTGCAGCAGGACCAGCGTCGGCAACACGCTGTCTCAGTACGCATGAACAGCCTAAAACTCTCAAGTTGAATAAGATGAAGCTATTCACGAAAAGTGTGTATCCATTCATGAAAAGCGGCAAGCGCGGATTGCGTGGGGCCTGCTTCATCCGCATGACATCAGAGCTCATCAAGCAGAGTTCCTCGATTGCCTTCTTTCTCTCACGCGATCACTAATACTGTCACACTTTGCTGACTTCAAATGACATGGACAACCCTTATCCGTCGACGATAGTTCGCTGACCATGTCAAATTTCCATTCATTCCTGCATTTGCCAAGCACCGACGACAATGACATCAAGCCCAGTGTCACCAGCAATACAGGATGCTGCTGCTGTGAAGCGCAACAACGTGCTCGTGTATGAAGCCCCGTGGTTCTTCGAAGAGGACAGCAAGGTGCCTATGTGGGCCCAAACTCTCATCACTGATATCTTCAGCTTCGTGACCTACCACTATTTCGTCTGGAGCTGGCCGTTCATGGCGCTGTTCTACTATCTCCACAAGGTATGTATGTGTTTGCTGCAATACCGAGGTCCTTCTATTCGACTAATAGCCTTCGTACCGACAAACAGAATGCACAAGGCTACGTGGCTGTGGCGATGGTGGCGCTGTATCTACCGTCGTTCTTTAGTGGAGCGCAAAAGACCGGGAAGGGAAACGTTTGGCACGCTCTTCGCACGTCCAGTCTGTGGGGACTTACCAACAAGTTCCTTCGGTGCGTTCAAAATTAAACTCCAGTGTTATCGTGCACTAACGCATTTCGTAGCATCAAAATTGTCCGCGAGCAGGAGCTCGACCCGAAGAAGAAGTACATCTTCGGCTTTCACCCCCACGGAATCATTGTGTTGTCACGGGTTGCCATCTTCGGCAGCAACTTCGATGCTGTTTTCCCGGGAATCACCAACCGGCGTACGTATTCTCCAACTGATAATCGGGAGCATACGTGGGTTTCTGGAGTTTGATAATTGACTGCTGCTGCGTATCTGCTAGTTCTAGGAGCGTCCGCGATGTATTATATCCCGTTGGGTCGCGAAATGTGCTTGTGGATGGGAGGAGTTGATGCTTCACGTTCTACTGGAGATAAGGTTTTGAACGAAGGCAACAGCATTATCGTCTATCCTGGCGGTGTCCCGGAGATCTTTCGGACAGACCCCAACTCGAAGGAGGTGCGTGAATACTGTTGTTGGTAACCTCGATTGACCGACTAAACGCAGGTGTACGATCCTAGACGCAACTAGTTCTGCGAAAGAGGCTTGGATTCATCAAACTCGCAATGCGTCATGGCGCTGACCTCGTTCCCACCTTCGTCTTTGGCGAGAAGTGGCTTTACCAGTAAGTTTATAACTCGTCTGATATTCTTCGTTGATACGAGCTAACTGCAGTGAATCATAAGCATGTGGACACCACCGAAAAGCGTGACGGACTTCTTCCGGAAGGTGTTAGGGATTCCGGTTCTCATCTTCTGGGGCAGATTTTGGTGGATCCCCAAGGCCCCTGCAAAAGGCAAGCGCTACGGATTGGTCTATGGGAAGCCAATTCCCACAAAACTCACTCCAAACCCGACGGATGAAGAGCTGCGTGCTGTGCACAAGGAGTATGTCACGGCGATTCAGCGTGTCTTTGAAGAGTACAAAGCAGACTTTGGCTATGAAGAAGACGAAACGCTGGCCATTATCTAGGCTCATATCAAAGCTGCTTGTGTAAGTATCGGAAAGAGGACTGCCGCAGAATAGTCTGGACCCACTTGCTGCAATAGCATCTCGAGACGGCTGAAAAATCTTATCATGAAAAGTGTTTCAGGTTCGCTACATTCTCGAGTTAGCCCTCTGGAGTTGGAATTAATCTTGATCATCGCTACATTTTCACTGCACTGTTGCCATTTTGCTCAAATATCCACACCAAGTGCGATGAAAAAGCTTTCATTTCGAGCACTTCAGTACTTTCGGAATGACAAATTATCTTTGTAAATTGCTGATCATTCACGTGACTCCATGTTCAGCTTCAATTCGGAATGCATTGGCTGTAGGTATCATCTTTCTTCACGCACGTGCTTCCGTCAGTGCAAGCACCCGACCAGTTCGTGCCCCCGCATTGCCCCCAGACGGCAGCCACCTTTTTCACGCACTGGCCGTACCAGTCGTCGAACTCGGCGCACTGCAGCTCATCTTTACAGCCCACCACTTTGCCGTGCCACTTGCATTGCCCCCACTCGCCAACTTTCGCGACGCCGTCGTCGCTAGGGACACATTGACCGTAGTCTTCACTCTTCTTTTCGCACTTGCTGCCAGAAGCACACTCGGTCATCCACCCATAGCCACCGCATTGGCCCCATAGGTCCTGCACCTTCCTGACACAGAACCCGTAGTATGTAACATCGGAGGAGACGCACTTGAGGTTGTCCTCACACGGCGTCGAAAAGTCTTCCCAGATGCATTGGCCCCACTCGCCAACTTTGCTGCCGGCATTCGGATTGGGAACGCATTGGCTGTACCAATCGTCCTGCTTCACACACGTGCTACCGGCCGAGCAGGGCAGCGCCCACCCGTTGCCACCGCATTGGCCCCTGTATCGACTTCGTTCTTGACGCACTGGCCGTACCAGGCGTTTGCCACGACACACTCCAACCCGTCAGCGCAGTCGATCTGCTGCTTATCGATCCAGTGACATTGCTCGTTTATGGCGTCGACATTTGCAACAGCAAGGGCGGTGGCAACAACAACCTTCATCGTGGACCATTCGATGTGCTCATATTTGTTCGTACGCAAGTCACTAAAAGAAAAGATATACACGAAGGGGCGTGAGAAGATCCCCGCGAGAGGCTGCTGGCCACCCGTTTACTCCGATCCGGGCAGGCAGCGGCTGAAGAACTCGTCCGTGACTCTACAGTGCGCAGCCTTGGGGCACGAGGCCTTCCAGAGGCCATTGACGTCCTTGCCACCGCACTGGTCAAAGAGTTGGGCCTCCCTGCGCAGGCAGTGGCCGCTGAAGTCGCTGTCCTCGATGCACTGCAGCCCCTCGGCGCAGTCCACGAGGCCGTCCTCGTACTTGCAGCGGCCGTAGAGCGGTGCCTTGTCCAACTGCTCGTCCGCAGGCATCTTGCGCTTCTCCAGGTTGGTCTTCTTCTGGCACTGGCTGTACTCACCCGTCAGCAGCACGCACTTGAGGTTGTTGCCAGCGCACTGCTTGGCCCACGGGCCCTCGGCGCCCTTGCCGCCGCACTGGTCACCCTCTCCAGGGTTCTTCTTGAAGCACCAGCCGTTGTGCTTGTCGCACTGGACGCAGAAGAGATCGGGCTTGCACTTGACGGCCTTGTCCTCCCACATGCACTGGTCACCGAGCGACGCCAGCTTGGTACTGATATGCACGCGCAGGTGCGACTGGGGCTTGGCCTCGGACAGCGAGAACAACGCGAGCGAGGCGGCGACGAAGGCGGTGAGCTGCATGGTCTTGAACGGATGGAAGGGGCTTGGCTTCGGCGTAAAGATACTTCTTCGGGAATGACACCTGAGTTGCTGTCCGAATGGCCATCAAATCCACAAGGGTCGAGACTATTGCGGTCTGATTTATAAAAACAGTGCCATGAGTTGTGAGTAAATGGAAGATGATTGGTTGAAAAGACCAAGAAAAGATTTGATTGGTAAATCCAAGTTGAAGTTGACTGGCGGTATCCGAATGAGCAGCGGCGACGTAAGTCCGAGCTTGGTGAACAGGTTGACGAACTCGTACTCCTCGCGGTTGATGTTAATGCTGCGACTTCTCCACGATGAGGATCATCCCAAGATGGTTGGGTTGGCGGTCGCGCAGAGATTAGATACCATTCATTTAAAATAGGAAGAGAACTGCAAAGGCGTTGACAAGCACCCAGCTAGGAAACTACAGGCTGGAGAACGCGACGATCAAGGAGGTTGATACTATTAGATTTGATAGACGAATAGTCGCAACTGCCTTCTGTGCAGCTTTAACCCCAACGATTGAAGGGAAAAAAACATTGGCACTGTTACATTGTAAACATTGTTCTCCACAATATTGATTGTGGCGATCTCGACCAATATTGTCAGAATCGTGAGGGCAACTAGCAACTTCTGCTCGTAGCTGTCGTGCTCTTCCGTCTCTGTTTCGCTATCTTCACAAGCTACCCGCACTGCCTTCGAAATGATTTCGTTCGTAACAAGACCCCAGTTAAGCCTCAAGTAGAGGATTGGCTCGAGCGTCTCCGCACTCATTCGCTTCCGCATACATCCAAGCATGCACTTCACTGCAAAGAACAGTCGTTCCACCTCGACGGAGGTATCCGGAAGCCAAGCCAAATCGATGTATTTCGAGCGGTCTTCCTCTCTGGACCTGGATCTCTCTTCGATGGCTGCTTTGACTTCCCGGGTGATCAGCGGCGTCTCATTGTAGGCGCGACTGCTGCCTCGTTTTCGCCGTACACCACTCGGACATGCAGACCTTAGTGTACGAACACTAAGTGTTTGGGTGCGCTTCTTCTTTGAAGTGCCTGGGCGGGCAAATGCTGGTCGATGTCGTTCCGTGTGCTGGGGACGAGCAAATGTGAGCGTGTCATGGCGCTGCCAGCTGTCTGGATCCGCGTCGCTGGATGAGCTAACTCGTATCCGAGGTTCTGCCGCGTTGGATGTCTTGATCGGCTAGCTTGGCTTTCATGATGAGATTGAGCTGTCGATAACTTTACATTTCGTTGGCCCGAAACAGATAGGAGACGTGCCGAGTTCTCTCTGCTGCTTGGCGCATCCCTGCCAGGCTTTTTCGATGGAATCGCTGCAACTCTGCAAAACATTTCCAGCGATAGAACTCGCAGCTCCTTTGGCCCTTCGAGCGCTGTGGGTCTCCATTTCGCTCGAGGCAGACCAGCGCAACCCCGACTATATCCAATTGCCAGTCGCCGTGCTCGACTCTGCTTATGCATTTGTGATCGGCATCTGCTTGGCATTGAGCGATTTTGGGAAGACTACCATTGCCGCACAGCCGATTCGTCATCGCTTTTGCTGTCCCAAATGTAGCCATCCAAAACGATTGCGCCCTTCCAAGATCGTCGCGGATGATAACGAAATCGGCACTTGCCATAGACGTCGGGCTTAAAAGTGCTACCTCGAAGCAACCAACCGAGCAACCAGCCCAGCAGCTCATTCTCACATTTGCTTCATCCTCACCAAGCCAACCCTACTACAAACGCCAAGCGCCATGGCCCCGTCGACTTCGACCTCTGCTGCTGGAACCAAGATGACCTACCGCTTCCTGGGGGACTCTGGGCTGCTGGTCTCCAAGGCCTCGCTCGGCTCCTGGATGAGCTACGACGAAAAGTACACGGTGGACGCCTGGTACGAGATGGTCAAGCTGGCCTACGAGCACGGCGTCAACTTCTTCGACACGGCCGAGATGTACGGCAACGGGCAGGCCGAGGAGCTGCTGGGCGGTGCTATCAAGAAGGGCATCAAGGAAGGACTGTTCAGTCGCGAGGACCTGGTCATCTCCACCAAGGAATTCATGGGCACCAAGGGCTTCACTGACGGCGGTCCCAACGACCAAGGCAACAGCCGCAAGCACATCGTCGAGGGGCTCAAGGCTTCACTGCGCCGGCTCGACCTCGACTACGTCGACGTGGTCTTCAGCCACCGCCCTGATCCGTACACGCCGATCGAGGAGACCGTCCGCGCCATGAACTTTGTGATTGACCAGGGCTGGGCCTTCTACTGGGGAACCAGCGAGTGGCTGCCTTCGCAGTTCCGCGAAGCCTGTGAGATCGCTGATCGCCTCGGCTTGATCCGCCCCATTGTGGAGCAGGCCCAGTACAACATTTTTGTTCGGAGCAAGGTGGAGTTCGAGTTCCTGGACCTGTACAAGAAGTACAAGCTCGGACTCACGACCTGGTCGCCGCTTGCGTTCGGAACCCTCACGGGTAAGTACAGCGCCGGCAAGCCCGATGGCTCGCGCTTCACGGGCCCCATGTTTAAGGAAGGCAGTCCACTCGCTGCGGGATTCGAGGAACGCGTGGAGATGGCTGACAAGTTGAAGCCCATCGCCAAGGAGCTGGGCTGCACGCTCGCTCAGATGTCAATCGCGTGGGCAGTCTCGAACGAGAACGTGTCCACAGTGTTGCTGGGAGCCAGTCGCCCGTCTCAACTGGAGGAGAACCTCAAGGCGCTGGAGTTTGTGGACAAGATCACGCCGGAGGTGAAGGCCAAGATCGACGCCATCGTGCCTATGGCCCCACGACATCTGAAATGGATGGGTTTTCACTGCTGCGCCAACGTCACCTTTGAGTGCTTCTGGCCCACTTGCTCCTAGGCACGAGTCGCCGCAATGATGGAAGAAGCAACTCCAGTGATTCGGTTACCCCGTAACATGAAGAAGAAAAATCGAGATGATCGTCCTTTGTATTCTTTTGAAATGCGAGTCGTTGCAGTTGCTCTTAAGGTTAATAAGATCGATAACTCGCACGGAATCCCCCCGCTTTCCCGTTAATGCTACAGTCACAATGGCTGCTGCGGTGGGCATCGCTTCTTGAGCAATGATGAATGAATGACCCGTAGGCGAAGCCGCAGCAGAGCACGACTTTGGAAGTAATAAGCCGACTAAACCGCAAATTCAAAAGGCAACTGCCACCTAATTTACATCCTCCCGGATCGTCCGTCTCAACTAGTTTGGTGAACTCGGTGTTGCTGTCGGTCTTCTTGGACACATGCATCACACAATGATAGACACCGATACCCAACTGTTGCTACTCCTGGCTCGAGGAACTGCAGGGCTGAGGTGAGAACGAACGGAATGTATATTCCATGGCGAATTCCGAGCTAACTGCTAACAAACCATCCTCCCGAGGGGTTTCTCCCAAGGGCGGCGAAACTACTAACCGCGAGTTCATGGTAAAATAGGTCGGGAACGGGCCATCACCGTACCGCCGACAACACCAACATTGAAACTTATGTTAAATTGATCCTTGGCTCGCGAGAGAGGAAAAACAAAACAACGGGCTACGTTTTTCGCCAGCGCTGCTGGGTGCTGCATTGGGTTTACAAGAGACGCTCTCGCATTAGCGCGAAGTGATCCATTTCAGATGTCGTGGGGGCCACAGGCACGATGGCGTCGATCTTGGCCTTCACCTCCGGCGTGATCTTGTCCACAAACTCCAGCGCCTTGAGGTTCTCCTCCAGTTGAGACGGGCGACTGGCTCCCAGCAACACTGTGGACACGTTCTCGTTCGAGACTGCCCACGCGATTGACATCTGAGCGAGCGTGCAGCCCAGCTCCTTGGCGATGGGCTTCAACTTGTCAGCCATCTCCACGCGTTCCTCGAATCCCGCAGCGAGTGGACTGCCTTCCTTAAACATGGGGCCCGTGAAGCGCGAGCCATCGGGCTTGCCGGCGCTGTACTTACCCGTGAGGGTTCCGAACGCAAGCGGCGACCAGGTCGTGAGTCCGAGCTTGTACTTCTTGTACAGGTCCAGGAACTCGAACTCCACCTTGCTCCGAACAAAAATGTTGTACTGGGCCTGCTCCACAATGGGGCGGATCAAGCCGAGGCGATCAGCGATCTCACAGGCTTCGCGGAACTGCGAAGGCAGCCACTCGCTGGTTCCCCAGTAGAAGGCCCAGCCCTGGTCAATCACAAAGTTCATGGCGCGGACGGTCTCCTCGATCGGCGTGTACGGATCAGGGCGGTGGCTGAAGACCACGTCGACGTAGTCGAGGTCGAGCCGGCGCAGTGAAGCCTTGAGCCCTCGACGATGTGCTTGCGGCTGTTGCCTTGGTCGTTGGGACCGCCGTCAGTGAAGCCCTTGGTGCCCATGAATTCCTTGGTGGAGATGACCAGGTCCTCGCGACTGAACAGTCCTTCCTTGATGCCCTTCTTGATAGCACCGCCCAGCAGCTCCTCGGCCTGCCCGTTGCCGTACATCTCGGCCGTGTCGAAGAAGTTGACGCCGTGCTCGTAGGCCAGCTTGACCATCTCGTACCAGGCGTCCACCGTGTACTTTTCGTCGTAGCTCATCCAGGAGCCGAGCGAGGCCTTGGAGACCAGCAGCCCAGAGTCCCCCAGGAAGCGGTAGGTCATCTTGGTTCCAGCAGCAGAGGTCGAAGTCGACGGGGCCATGGCGCTTGGCGTTTGTAGTAGGGTTGGCTTGGTGAGGATGAAGCAAATGTGAGACTTCGTTGGCTGTGGGGCAATTCACCGTAATCGGGATCACGCGGACCTTAGTCAGTTCACTTCAACATGCATTCTCGTTGCTCCGCGTGATCAGGATGACGATGAGCGATTGTTGACTCTCTTCAACTTGGGTCATCGCCTCGAAGCGCGGTTGTCACTTTTAAATTTGCTCTGCATTCGACCCCCACCCACCCAAACAGCAAGTATAATGGCTCCGAACACCAATGACAACTCGACCAAGATGACCTACCGCCTCCTGGGGAACTCGGGCCTGCTGGTCTCCAAGCTGTCGCTCGGCTCCTGGATGTGGGCTGGAGACGAGTGCACGGTGGACGCCTGGTACAAGATGATGATCACGGCCTTCAAGGGAGGTGTCAACTTCTTCGACACGGCCGAGAACTACGGCGAGACGCTGGCGGAGCGCAACATGGGCGGGGCGATCCAGCGAGGCATCCAAGACGGCGTCTGGAAGCGAGAAGACCTCGTCATCTCCACCAAGCTATTCGCTGGTACCATCGCCTGGGACCAGTCCAGCCCCAACGCCCAAGGCCTGTGCCGCAAGCACATCATCGAGGGAACGAAAGGGTCCTTGCAGCGCCTGCAGCTGGACTACGTCGACGTCATCTTCTGCCACCGTCCTGACGCGCTCACCCCCATCGAAGAGACCGTTCGAGCCATGAATTTTGTGATCGACCAGGGCTGGGCCTTCTACTGGGGGACGAGCCAATGGCTCGCCTCAGACATCCGCGAGGCGTGCGAGATTGCCGACCGTCTTGGTTTGATCCGTCCTATCGTGGAGCAGTCGCACCATAACATCTTCGAGCGCAACAAGGTCGATTACGAGTTCCTGGACCTGTTCGAAAAGTACAAACTGGGCATCACAGCTTGGTCTCCATTGGCGTCGGGGTATCTCACGGGCAAGTACAGTGCTCCTACGCCATCGGATGAGGCGGCTCGCATGACGACGAGAAAGTTGGAGGCTGGCCCTCCCATCCCAAAGCACGATTTCAAAGAGAAGGTCGAGAAAGCTGACCAACTGAAACCTATCGCCAAGGAGCTTGGGTGCTCGTTGGCGCAGATGTCCCTCGCATGGTGTGTTGTGAACGAGAACGTCTCCACAGTGATCATGGGGGCGAGTCACCCGTCGCAACTGGAGGAGAACCTCAGGGCATTGGATTTTGTGGACAAGATCACGCCCGAGGTGAAGGCCAAGATCGACGCCGTCGTCGAATTTGTGCCTTGTGTGCCCCAGATGGACCACCTCGCCAACCTGCGCGCGCCACCTGTAGCTTCGCTTGAGCAACAAAGCTGATCGTTGCTTTACTTACGAAGTCATATCGATCCTCTGCATGGCAAGCTATCGTACCGAGAAGTGGTGGTCGGGTTAGTTTACTACTTTGTATTTGATTGAGAACTTCAACATGCAACTTTTCATAAGCAAACTCACACTTACGCGATTCGGGAAGCAGTAGGGCAGAACACATTTCGTCACGGCTTCACTGGCCGTCAGTGCGAGGTTTGTCGGCGGTGGTTCAACTCATCAAGGTCCTCATCCGAGAGGATCTCAAGCAGCTCGTCTAAGAGGTGCTGCGGCAGAATCTCCGGGTCGTCTGCAAAGTCTGTCACGGCCGCTTCCTCTGACGATTCAGACATCATCAACTCGACCACACGAGCTGTGTCGGCCGAGACGTTTGGCTGCGAGTGTGGGAATGAGTGAAGAGACGCCTCAGCTGGAGCTATAGCAATAGTGCTGGGCGAGGAAAGACGACCATGATCACCAGCCATGACGCTTATATCGCCGGTCAAAAATCCTGGAGCGTCTACCAACGTCGGGTTGAGTTCGTTGAAAGGTAGAGTCGATTCTGTTGCCATTGGTGGCGCCGATCCGACAGAAACATCTGCGCTCGTGGACAATATAACGCCATCCATGAGCATGCTGGCGGTTGGATTTTGACGAAGGCGCTCACTCCAGCGGTTTAGCTTTTGCCGCAGCTTTTGGCCATGTGTCATGGTCTGTCGAGTCGATTTCGTGCCGATGAATGCGGCGATAGCGCTCCAAGGGCCCTGAGGATATTGGGCCAGCGCTACCCAGAACAAGTGCTGCTCACGTTCCGTCCATCCTTGATCGCTCGGGGCGGACTGCGGCAAGTAGTGCAGTACTTGGCGCACTGATAGCAACTCTCGCATCACTTCGGGGAGATCATCGAACTCTAGGCGTTGCACGTTGTACACAGGCGGGAAATTGTCAAGTGAAGGTCGAGATCTACTCACTCGAGCATCAGCAGTATCCAAGCTGCCAGCATTGCTACGCTGGCCACTGCAATGGTATCGTAAGTTTTGGTAACGCTAAGAAAGCAAAATCCTTTTTCGGTCCAGAATGGACGAACTTGTGCGGCAACGACATTAACGCGCGCACTAAACTAAACTAAAAGCTGCTGCTAGCGAAAAGCTGGAGGAGCGTTGTTCGCCCATGGTCGACGACGGCTCTATCGCATCAGTGGACCCCAACTTCGTAAGGTTTGCAAGCGAAGGACTTTTAAACACCGTCAGGATAGTAAACGTTTCTCCAGTTGACTCACAGGTGACGAAAGAAGCCGAAGCCAAATTCGTGATCAGTCTCAACTACCAGGGCTTCCCAGCTCCATTCATCAACGGCAGCCGTTGCTACTACTGAAAACGGCGGTGCTTAGAAATGCCAACAATCACTGTTATATCGATGAATGACCAGCACCACAGACCCTTTCACCTCCAGGATGCACGAAAGCGTTTCTACCTCTCCGCTAGTCCACACGAGGAGAATCGCTCGTCCAGTTCTTACAGACAGCCACCATCCGCGCCAGGCTCCAACTCAGAATTCCTCATTCCTAGCGCCGATTCGAGTCCACGAACAGAGAAGCGCCACCCGATGGGAATGGCATCTTTTCTCGGGTCCGACACGCCGCCGTGACGCTTCTGGCGGCCCAGAGCCAACTGCGGCCCAATCGCTCCAGCGTCCCAACCGTAGAGCGCGCGGTGGAAGTGGGGGTCCTCCCTACGCCAACGTGAGAGGGGCCCCATGTGTCATGCCGCTGGTCGCGCACGAATTTGCAAACTCCTATTGGCATCCTGCAGTGGAGACCTTTGAAGCTCCCCCTGTGACGCAGACTACTCGGTCGCGTACCTCAAGTGGTCGGCAACGTGTGAGGCTGGAGTGCAGTACGACCGCATTGCAGCGGTCTGGGTGAATGGGGTCGAGCTGCTTCGAACGTCCACCGCAGAACCGTCAAAGCAATTCGCGGTGCAGTGGACGGTGACCAAGGACATCTCGCCCTACGGCGGCGTCTTCGACAGTGGCGGGACGGTGGTAGTGGCCCTCGACAATATCGTCAACCCCACGTACACCAGTCGCTTCGAGGTGGACGTGGCGATCGAGTTCTACCGTCCGTTGGATGCAGCAAAAGCAGTCCGGCGGCCGGACCAAATTGTGCCAGTGTCGAGCAGCAGCAAGTCTTACGGGTGGTTCTCTGAGAAGCCGACAGCAGCTCGACAAGGACCGCCGCATCGAACGGTGGAGCTGCCGGAGAATACCGGAGAGCTGTTCCTCGAGCTGTTTCTGTCGCATCACCAGTGCGACGAGTTCTACTACTCGAACCCACCGAGCAACTCGACGATGCGCGTCAAGGAGAACAAACGAAGCCGCGTCAAGTCGAGTCGAGGAGATTTTGGCCAACAAACGGGAAGCACAACGTGTGGAGGAGACGGCGCTTTTCGAGAGGTGCAGGTGCTGGTGGACGACCAAGTGGTTGGAGTGGTCTGGCCGTTTCCGTTGGTGTTCACGGGTGGATTAAGCCCGTACTTGTGGAAGCCCATCGTGGGTATCGGCGCCTTGAACGCGCCTACGTACGTTCTCAACCTCACGCCGTTCCTCGGCAAATTTCTTGGCGGTGTCCCCACGCTGTCGCGTTCCGCGTCATTTACGGAGAGGCTTTTGGCTAATTGATGGCAACCTGTTAGTTTACCAAGACGCTAGCGCAGTGCGCCCAACACGGGCGCATATTCTGGAGGAGCGTGTGGATCGATACGCCGAGCCTGCCACGGTCACGTTGTCTGGGAATGGCAGTACCACCGACTTAAACAGCGCGTTCTGGACGTCCGCGTCGCGGGATCTGTATGTGAAAAGTAGCGTCGCTACCTCGACTGGGAGGAGAATTTACACACTGCAGCAACACTTTGACTTCTCCAACACGCAAATGTACTCTTCAGACGGCTTGGATCAATGGTTCGAGAGCCGCACACATGTCCAGACGAAGATGACAGTCACCTCGCTTGCTCCAGGAAATGGTTCCAGTCAAGCCGATGGCGCACCATACTCGAAGGTTCAAACAGTGTCGGTTTCCCAAACGGAAGACTACCCGCTAGCTGGTAGCGTCAGCTATCGTCTCGGCAAGAACGGGTCCTTCATACTGGTGACTCAATTCGCAAACTCTTTCTCGCGATCGACCAGTGTCGAAGGCGACGGCACGGAGTTTCGCTACGACTACCAGCCACAGGACGTTCGTTCAGAATTAACAGCTTCGGCGGTGCTAGACTCGCGCCGTGGTGGAGGGAACGCGTCGACATGGGCAATGTTCGCGTTGGCATCGCCTGGCGGCGACTGCTTTGGCGAGAAATCGTTGCGAAGGACGGGCTGCTAGTTAGCGACAACCGGACCACCGACTGTCATGCAGATGAGTGAATGGACGCTGCGCTCGTTGGACAAAAGGGAAATGAGCTGTCACGGTGAAGATACTCAAGCAAAGGAATTATGCCGTCCCAGTGCACTGGGTTGTTTGCCTCCTAGTTCGAAAGCTCCTGCTCGAGGTGGCGGCTACGCATCAGCGCGAATTGGTCCATCTCGGACACGCTCGGCACGAACTTGACGACGGCGTCGATCTTGGCCCTCACCTCGGGCGTGATCTTGTGCACGAGCTCCAGCGCCTTGAGGTTCTCTTCGAGCTGGGACGGGCGACTCGCCCCCAGCAGCACCGTGGACACGTTCTGGTTCGAGACGGCCCAGGCGATCGCCATCTGCGCGAGCGAGCAGCCCAGCTCCTCGGCGATCGGTTTAAGCTGGCCGGCCATCTTGACGCGGTCCTCGAAGCCCTCGGTCATCGGCGTGCCGGGGCCAAACATCTTGCCGGCGAAACGGGAGCCTTCGGGCACGCCGGCGCTGTACTTGCCGGTGAGCGTGCCGAACGCAAGCGGCGACCAGGTCGTGAGTCCGAGCTTGTACTTCTTGTACAGGTCCAGGAACTCGAACTCGACCTTACTGCGCTCGAGGATGTTGTACTGGGCCTGCTCGGCGATGGGTCGGATGAGTCCGAGGCGGTCGGCGATCTCGCAGGCCTCGCGGATTTGGGAAGGCAGCCACTCGCTGGTCCCCCAGTAGAAGGCCCAGCCTTGGTCGATGACGAAGTTCATGGCACGGACGGTCTCCTCGATGGGGGTGAACGGTTCGGGGCGGTGGCAAAGACCACATCGACGTAGTCGAGGGCGAGTCGGCGCAGCGACGCCTTGAGCCCCTCGACGATGTGCTTGCGGCTGTTGCCCTGGCCGTTGGGTCCACTCTCGGCGAGGCCATCAGAGCCCATGAACTCCTTGGTGACGACCACCAGGTCTTCGCGAGTCCAGACGCCTTCCTGGATGCCTCTTTGGATGGCGTGGCCCAGGTATTCTTCCGATCGACCGTTGCCGTACATCTCGGCCGTGTCGAAGAGGTTGATGCCGTTCTCGAACGCCAACTTCATGACCTCGTACCACGCGTCCATCGTGTAGGTGACGTCGTCGTAGTCGGCCCAGGAGCCGAGCGAGACCTTGGAGACGAGCAGACCCGAGTTGCCGAGGAAGTGGTGGGCCATCTTCTTAGTCGAGGTGGGGTCGAAGTCGACGGGGCCATGGTGGTTGGTGGGGGTGAGGTGGAGTGGAGTAGAGTGGGTTAGTAGGTTGGATCTGTCGATCGCGGAGTAGATTTGAGAATGAGTGAGGCTGCTGCAGTCGTCGCAAAAGAGATGTTTGTCATATTTTTTCCTACCGATAGTTCTTTTGTCGATTCGTAAGCAATAGGTTATTTCGCGAATACGTGAACAGCGAGTTGTCTCACTTACGATAATGGAAACGCCTGCGGGCGTTCTCAAGGGAAACGTTGTACTGCCGAGATCGAGACCAACGCCGAAGGTGCTTACGAAATCGCTAGGCTCTAAAGGAGCTGGAAAAGATGACAAGCACACGTGCCAAACATCTCTTTGCGACGACTGCAGCAGCCTCACTCATTCTCAAATCTACTCCGCGATCGACAGATCCAACCTACTAACCCACTCTACTCCACTCCACCTCACCCCCACCAACCACCATGGCCCCGTCGACTTCGACCCCACCTCGACTAAGAAGATGGCCCACCACTTCCTCGGCAACTCGGGTCTGCTCGTCTCCAAGGTCTCGCTCGGCTCCTGGGCCGACTACGACGACGTCACCTACACGATGGACGCGTGGTACGAGGTCATGAAGTTGGCGTTCGAGAACGGCATCAACCTCTTCGACACGGCCGAGATGTACGGCAACGGTCGATCGGAAGAATACCTGGGCCACGCCATCCAAAGAGGCATCCAGGAAGGCGTCTGGACTCGCGAAGACCTGGTGGTCGTCACCAAGGAGTTCATGGGCTCTGATGGCCTCGCCGAGAGTGGACCCAACGGCCAGGGCAACAGCCGCAAGCACATCGTCGAGGGGCTCAAGGCGTCGCTGCGCCGACTCGCCCTCGACTACGTCGATGTGGTCTTTGCCACCGCCCCGAACCGTTCACCCCCATCGAGGAGACCGTCCGTGCCATGAACTTCGTCATCGACCAAGGCTGGGCCTTCTACTGGGGGACCAGCGAGTGGCTGCCTTCCCAAATCCGCGAGGCCTGCGAGATCGCCGACCGCCTCGGACTCATCCGACCCATCGCCGAGCAGGCCCAGTACAACATCCTCGAGCGCAGTAAGGTCGAGTTCGAGTTCCTGGACCTGTACAAGAAGTACAAGCTCGGACTCACGACCTGGTCGCCGCTTGCGTTCGGCACGCTCACCGGCAAGTACAGCGCCGGCGTGCCCGAAGGCTCCGTTTCGCCGGCAAGATGTTTGGCCCCGGCACGCCGATGACCGAGGGCTTCGAGGACCGCGTCAAGATGGCTGGCCAGCAAACCGATCGCCGAGGAGCTGGGCTGCTCGCTCGCGCAGATGGCGATCGCCTGGGCCGTCTCGAACCAGAACGTGTCCACGGTGCTGCTGGGGCGAGTCGCCCGTCCCAGCTCGAAGAGAACCTCAAGGCGCTGGAGCTCGTGCACAAGATCACGCCCGAGGTGAGGGCCAAGATCGACGCCGTCGTCAAGTTCGTGCCGAGCGTGTCCGAGATGGACCAATTCGCGCTGATGCGTAG
The DNA here is from genome assembly GCA_011947325.1 of Phytophthora macrochlamydospora. Classification (NCBI taxonomy): domain Eukaryota; phylum Oomycota; class Peronosporomycetes; order Peronosporales; family Peronosporaceae; genus Phytophthora; species Phytophthora macrochlamydospora. The sequence continues at coordinate 139,190 of JAAVTH010000344.1, forward strand.
CCGCCACCTCGAGCAGGAGCTTTCGAACTAGGAGGCAAACAACCCAGTGCACTGGGACGGCATAATTCCTTTGCTTGAGTATCTTCACCGTGACAGCTCATTTCCCTTTTGTCCAACGAGCGCAGCGTCCATTCACTCATCTGCATGACAGTCGGTGGTCCGGTTGTCGCTAACTAGCAGCCCGTCCTTCGCAACGATTTCTCGCCAAAGCAGTCGCCGCCAGGCGATGCCAACGCGAACATTGCCCATGTCGACGCGTTCCCTCCACCACGGCGCGAGTCTAGCACCGCCGAAGCTGTTAATTCTGAACGAACGTCCTGTGGCTGGTAGTCGTAGCGAAACTCCGTGCCGTCGCCTTCGACACTGGTCGATCGCGAGAAAGAGTTTGCGAATTGAGTCACCAGTATGAAGGACCCGTTCTTGCCGAGACGATAGCTGACGCTACCAGCTAGCGGGTAGTCTTCCGTTTGGGAAACCGACACTGTTTGAACCTTCGAGTATGGTGCGCCATCGGCTTGACTGGAACCATTTCCTGGAGCAAGCGAGGTGACTGTCATCTTCGTCTGGACATGTGTGCGGCTCTCGAACCATTGATCCAAGCCGTCTGAAGAGTACATTTGCGTGTTGGAGAAGTCAAAGTGTTGCTGCAGTGTGTAAATTCTCCTCCCAGTCGAGGTAGCGACGCTACTTTTCACATACAGATCCCGCGACGCGGACGTCCAGAACGCGCTGTTTAAGTCGGTGGTACTGCCATTCCCAGACAACGTGACCGTGGCAGGCTCGGCGTATCGATCCACACGCTCCTCCAGAATATGCGCCCGTGTTGGGCGCACTGCGCTAGCGTCTTGGTAAACTAACAGGTTGCCATCAATTAGCCAAAAGCCTCTCCGTAAATGACGCGGAACGCGACAGCGTGGGGGACACCGCCAAGAAATTTGCCGAGGAACGGCGTGAGGTTGAGAACGTACGTAGGCGCGTTCAAGGCGCCGATACCCACGATGGGCTTCCACAAGTACGGGCTTAATCCACCCGTGAACACCAACGGAAACGGCCAGACCACTCCAACCACTTGGTCGTCCACCAGCACCTGCACCTCTCGAAAAGCGCCGTCTCCTCCACACGTTGTGCTTCCCGTTTGTTGGCCAAAATCTCCTCGACTCGACTTGACGCGGCTTCGTTTGTTCTCCTTGACGCGCATCGTCGAGTTGCTCGGTGGGTTCGAGTAGTAGAACTCGTCGCACTGGTGATGCGACAGAAACAGCTCGAGGAACAGCTCTCCGGTATTCTCCGGCAGCTCCACCGTTCGATGCGGCGGTCCTTGTCGAGCTGCTGTCGGCTTCTCAGAGAACCACCCGTAAGACTTGCTGCTGCTCGACACTGGCACAATTTGGTCCGGCCGCCGGACTGCTTTTGCTGCATCCAACGGACGGTAGAACTCGATCGCCACGTCCACCTCGAAGCGACTGGTGTACGTGGGGTTGACGATATTGTCGAGGGCCACTACCACCGTCCCGCCACTGTCGAAGACGCCGCCGTAGGGCGAGATGTCCTTGGTCACCGTCCACTGCACCGCGAATTGCTTTGACGGTTCTGCGGTGGACGTTCGAAGCAGCTCGACCCCATTCACCCAGACCGCTGCAATGCGGTCGTACTGCACTCCAGCCTCACACGTTGCCGACCACTTGAGGTACGCGACCGAGTAGTCTGCGTCACAGGGGGAGCTTCAAAGGTCTCCACTGCAGGATGCCAATAGGAGTTTGCAAATTCGTGCGCGACCAGCGGCATGACACATGGGGCCCCTCTCACGTTGGCGTAGGGAGGACCCCCACTTCCACCGCGCGCTCTACGGTTGGGACGCTGGAGCGATTGGGCCGCAGTTGGCTCTGGGCCGCCAGAAGCGTCACGGCGGCGTGTCGGACCCGAGAAAAGATGCCATTCCCATCGGGTGGCGCTTCTCTGTTCGTGGACTCGAATCGGCGCTAGGAATTCGCGGATGGAGGCTGTCTGTGAGAACGACCCCGAGTGTGCTGTGGGTGGGCAGATGGAGAAGTAAAGACGCTTGGAAGTTGCTGGTGGTGTTGATGGGGATAACATATCATGCGCTGTGCGGTTTCCTGGGGCAAAGCGCTTAACGACTTGCTGCCAACTATCGAGATGGTGGGATTTGGGACCGCTTGTGGCTCCAAAATGAGGAGTAGCCGTTGAGTCTCTCGGAAGGAGCCATACCCGATGCCGGCGTTTAACTTTGCGTTGGCCACGAAATTCCTTGGTGAATCTTCCACAGCTCCCTGGTACGCTTCAAAACACGATTTACGCTTCACGAAGTCCAAATGGGCCAAGCTTCACGGACTGTTCTTCAGGAACATTTACAGACAGGTCGCTATGCCATTTCATGACAATGGCCCTGTGCACCTCGCTCAGGGGATGATTTCTTGCTGTCTTTTAAACGCTGCCAACTTCGACTTGAACCCTGCTGCCGTCACACTGCGTTCTCGAATTACGAAATGGTCTTTCTAAATCGCCATTTGGTATTTTGCCGCCACGGTGAAAGCACCACCTCAAGCCGATGATCTCCCCGAAGTGATGCAAGAGCTACTGGCGGTGCGCCAGATATTGCACTACTTGCCGGTGACTACCTCGACCGACCAAGGATGGACGGAACACGAACAGCACCTCTTTTGGGTGGCGCTCGCCCAACACCCACAGGGCCCTTGGAGCGTCATCGCCGCCTTCATCGGCACCAAATCGACTCGACAGACCATGACACACGGCCAAAAACTGCGTCAAAAGTTTTACCGCTGGCATGAGCGCCTCCGCCAGAACCCAACCGCAAGCATGCTTATGGACGGCGTTTCAGTATCGATCCAGCCTGAATCTTCATTCGCCATGGTTGAACCTGTCGCGCCTGCTGATCCCCATGTGGCGATGCCTTCAAGTTCTTCTGGTGGCGCGGCGCTCTTTCCAGGAGTCCAGGGCACCCGAACATCTCGGCCGGTACAGCTCGAGTTGTCGAGTTGATGATGTCCGAAACGTCGGTGGAGGAGGCCGACGCTGCCGATGGCTTGGAGATGCTGCCTCAAGACCTTTTAGACGAGCTGTTTGAGAACCTGACGGACGAAGACTTTGCCGAGTTGAACCAGGCCGCGCACTGACGGGGTGGGAAGGAGGGCGCTCTCTTCGCAGTTTGCATATTGGCGCTCTTGCGTCGTGTTAGAGTCGTGTCTGAAAGTTGGATGTTTCGTTTCGATTGAACTAAAGTGGATCCACAACTAGTGAAAACGGTTTAGCTGGATATTTCCGGTGGCCGACACCTTCACTCACCAAGTCGCTATTTTTCGGTGGTCGTCACGCGCGATTTCTGAAGCTCAAGTCAAAACTTGATGTTGAAGGCACTCCAAAAGCACCTCGAAAGTCACCCAAGCAAGTGCAGTTGGCGTTGGCCCACAGCAATTCTGTCCTACCAGTCTGTTCAACGAGTTTATGATGCTGTGGATGGATGCTCGGCTGAGGCGAAACCACCATGACGATCTTCCCTGGTGGTTGCGAGCGTATCGGGATCACTTGAAACTGCAGAGTCTCACTGAGACGTCGGATAGCGATCTGTGCACAGTGGCAACGTGAGCCCCAAGACACCATATTGACCACGTTTGGTTGCAGTGCAAGCCCAGAAGCGGACTGACAGGCGGCCCTTGAAATGGCATTTCCGGACTGAAAGGTTGGATTTTTATGGACAAAGGCCAAAACTCTTCGGTTTAACGAAATTTGCGTTCTCTCAGAGTCGGGTAGGTGCTGTGGATTCTGTTAGCGCCGTCGAGCAGCATGCAGGCCCCTTGCAATGGCCACTTGCCAATTTGCGGGATGATCTCCAAGAAAGTGTACCAAGAGTTGATATCCGTGCGCCGAATGCTCCAGTACCTGCCGGTATCACCTGCCACCGAGAACAGGTGGACGCCCGACGAGCGAGATCGCTTTTGGGCGGCCCTCGACCGCTATCCGCGAGGGCCCTGGACTTCTATCGCGAACTATATCGGCTCGAAATCGACTCGCCAGGCCATGACCCACGGCCAAAAGCTGCGGCAGAAACTCAAGCGGTGGATGACTCGCCTGCAGTGCAACCCAAACGCTCGCTCACTGATGGTCGACATGCCACTTCCCGCGGCAAAGCCTGTCAGGACCGAGCCAAGTATGGCAACTTCGTCCAGTTCTCTTGGTCAGGGGGACAATACATCTGGATCGTGCGGCAGGAGCAGGCTTGCGGACAGTGGAGACCCGTAATGAATCGGAATCTCGCTGCAGATTGGAGGCCAAAACCTTTCAAAAAGAGAACAGTCAGGCCCGACCAAAACACGCTGCCACTTCAATCGCGGCTCCACGATACGACGAGTGCTGGCGCAGTTGAATCAAGAGATAACCTGCCAGGCTACCTGGGCTATCTGCAAGAGCTGTTCGAACCTCAGGCATCGACGTCGTTAGCCGCTGCAGGGTTGTCAGAGGCGCCGTACCCGACGGACGAGACTTCTATGCCAGCTCGTCTGCTTGAAGAACTAGCCGACGCCTTGTTCGTCGATCAATCGAACGAGCACAGCTGACACAGCATATTACGAATTGATCCAGGGGCCAACAAGGTTGAGCTAAAGCATTGCAAATGGTTATTTCACGGCGAATATTTGCTCTCGAGAGCACATCGTCTAATCCTCCACGCCCCACCCTGGCATCGGAGGTGCCGCTGCAATGAAGTCGTTTTCTGTGCCGACATCGGCAAAAGCCCCAACATCGACGACAAAAGACCGAAATTGAATATAAACCGAAAAAATAAACTATGATTGCAGTGAGATAGTGGACTTCAGTAATTTGGCTTCAAGTGATTCATACTAACCTTACCGGTTTGTAGTGCGAACGAGACATATCCCCAACCGGCAAATACGGTCAGGACGTTCGTGGTGCGGGTCCAGTTCTGGGTTCGCTGCCTTACATTATCCCCGCTATCTATCCAAGTCCTGGACCTGAATAAAACCAACTGCGGCTTTCTGAAGGACGAGTCCACAGGCCTCCTCCGACTCCATCGAGACCAACCATGGTTGCGCGTTGGCGGTCGTATATTTTCCTGGATTCTCGTCGTACTAAACAAGGACATTCACTGTCCAGCCGACCGCCACCCTCAACATTGTGATGTGCTTCGGTGCCCACAAAACTCAGCGCCGCTGAGTGAACGACCGTCCACCCCCGCGGCCTTCTGTCATTCAAGTTTTCTCCACGAAGCCCTGACTTGTCGACACAGCCATGATCTCCCTGAAGTACTGAAGGAGTTGATGTCCGTCCGCCAAGTTCTTCATTATCTGCCAGCTTCGCCATCGACGCAAACGGGCTGGACCCCGCAGGAGTCGCAACTCTTCTGGATGGCACTTGCCCAGTATCCACGGGGGCCCTGGACAGTCATCGCCGAGTTCATCGGCTCCAAGTCGACACGGCAGGCCATGACTCATGGCCAGAAGCTGCACCAGAAGCTAAAGCGCTGGAACAACCGTCTGCGTCGGAACCCTGCCGTGGGCTCTCTAATGGATGAAATCTGCGTCAGCCCCGGCGGGTAGGTCTCAATGGGGTGCTCGCCGATGATCGCTGGACAACCGCACCATCGTCAAATACGTGACGCTGTCGTTGTAAAGGAAGAGGAGATGCAAACGGACGGAGTCTCGGACAGCGTCGACAACTACTGCAGGCAGCAGGACTTGTACTCAATGAGACTCCTAGACGGCATCGCATCGGCACCCCCGCTGCCCAACACTCCGTTAGAGGTCCGACCACCGTTTAGTCGCTGTTTCCCTGAGTTTGGTGGAGTTGCCTCCGGCTTCGGGGTGAACGGTGAGCGATAGTCTGGTCGAATTGATCGAGGTAAACGAGCAGAATTGTGATCGCATGACCGTTAAGTTGCCTCGTGTGTCGTTTCGCGTCGTTCATGTGGTCTCGGTAGTCGACGATTCTGAACCAAACGCCGCGAACCCGAATCTGAACTCGTGGAGTCAGAAATGGGTTTGCATACCGAGGGCTTTTCTTGTTACTTGGAGGCTATCAGACTTGCTTTCCAACTCGAGAGAACAAGACGGTGCATTGATTGGCATGGTGCAAGTGGTATCCACCTCCCATAGTGGAGATTGAGTCCATTTCCGGGCCGCCTCAAGCGACGGCGGAATCGTCTACACTGCCATCCGCCGCCTCACATCGTCTACCGCCCACCGTCCTCCTCCTCGGGAACGGCTAAGTTGTTGGTGGCGTGCCGTCGTATTGTCTGTAGCAAGGATTCCGTTGGCTCCTTGTGTAGCGATTGCTTTAACGACCGGGTCGAAGCCTTTCCACCTCGTCACAAGAACGCTGCCTCAGCTATCTCACCCCACCGCTCTGCCTTGACCGTATGCAACGAGTCGAGCTTGACGTGGGGCCGGAGATGGATACTTTTGTTTGGAGAGCAAACTACTGCTCGCAACGACACGTATCGGTGCCAATTTAACACTTGCAACAACGACGATCGCCTCGCGGTCGGACACTCGACAATTCCCCTCGTACTAAGAACAAGCACGACGCGACGCGATGATTTCCCCGAGGTCATGCAGGAGCTGCTGGCTGTTCGCCAAGTGCTGCACTACCTGCCCGAGTCCCAGTCCACCGAGAAAGGGTGGTCGCCTCACGAGCAGCAACTCTTCTGGGTCGCTCTGGCCAAGTACCCGCAAGGTCCATGGACGTCCATCGCCGACTTCATCGGCACCAAGTCGACGCGGCAGGCCATGACGCACGCGCAGAAGCTGCGTCAGAAACTCAAGCGCTGGAACAGTCGACTGCGTAGCAACCCGGCGGTGAGTTCGCTCATGGACAGCGTCACCGTCTCGTCGGATGGCAACGTCGCCGTCTCCAGTGACGTCGCGACCGTCTCAACGGAACCGACGGAGCTGGAAAGCAAAGACCGTGAGCTGCATTCTGGGCCGTCGAATCAGACGCAACACGGCGAGGTGGACGCCATTCCCCACGAGTTCGTCGACCGTTTGGCCAATTCTCTCATGGGCGAAGAAGATCAGGACGACGACGAGGTGACGGACGAACAGCTCAAGGAGCTCGATGACGGAAAGTAACAGTTTTTATGCGCCTTCATAGAGTACTACATGTAATTCAGTGCAAAAACATCGCTCCAATGAGTTCGTCTTGCTTCCTGTTCGAGGGCGTGGTATGGCGGCTGCAGGAACGCAAGACGACCTTCTACGCGCCTCGCTACAGCCAGGAGCGTCTGCTTGTCCGGCGCCAAGTGCTGCCGTTCTGGAGCCGACCACAGCCGATCGCGCAGCTGAGCGAACAGGGCGAGTTTGTGGTGCTGCATGTGGAGGACGGAGACGCTGCCAAAGTCAGTGGAGACGCCAAAGAGAGCAAAAACTGCTGCGGGTGACGGCGAGGGCCATGAGCGACCTCCTCAGAGCTCAAAAGTACCAGACAGCAGCCAGGACGCAGACGCTCGAGCTGTTTGTGGACGTGGAGCACACGCGGGAGAAGCTGCAGCGGTGTCTGCAGGCTCCCAATGGTGAAGAGACCGAGAAGAAGCTGCTGGACGACGCCTTTGAAGCGTTGGAGAAGGCTCAGCAGAGTACGGAGAGGGAGGCGGCGCTGGCACTTTACAAACAGGCCGAGAGCAGCTTCTACGAGGCTGAAAAAGTGCTGAGAGACGACAGGTCCAGGGAGCTGATTAAGACCAGGAGAGGAGACTTGCAACGCACGATCCGCACACTGGAGGAGGCCGTCAATGGAGCCAAGAGGAGCAATGCGAAGCTGAGAGAGCGTCCCGTGGAGACGACACCCGAGACGACGGACATCAGCGCGAGGCTGGAGGAGCTGCGGGAGTTTGCGGCGCGACAGGAGATCGACCAGACGACGGATTTGGCGTCGAGACTGGCGGCGTTGAAGAACGAGAAAGCAGGACCTGCTGCTCCAGTGAGAGATCTAGCTGAACGATTGCGTCGACTGCGTAGAGACGACGGACCAGCCGCAGTTGTTCAAGTGGCAGGAGAGACGACGGGCAAGAAGAATGCTGTGGATCGGATTATTGAGCAGGTGGCAGATGAGATCGCGATGGGGATTGATGATGCGGACTTCGAAGAGGATCAAGAATTGGACTGCGACAGCGACAGTGACAGTAGTCAGAGCTCCGGCAGCTCAAGCAGCAGCAAGTCGAGTGAGCAGTCGGATACGCAAATGAAATCGACCAAGAAGTAAGAGTTGCGAACGTGAGATCATGTCAGCCGCTAAATATGGAGAGCAACTTTCATTTCCAGTTGTGTTTGTTGCCAAGGAGGCTCCAGTCGTGAAAGGCGGATAGCAATGGAGCTTGCAGTCCGTCTCGACGGACAGAGGTTGATCAGCGTGCTCGAAGCAACTGTTCAAGACTTGGAATTGCTGGCGACACTTCCAGAGAAATCCTTCCCCCTGACACCGAGTTTCCCCAGACTTTGCTCTCGGCTCTGCTTCATCAGGTAGTGAGTGTTGTGGTGTATTGGATCTGGCTACAGCATCTAATGCTTGTGGAGTGTTGTCGACAGTTCTGCATTGAAAACGACATGCTTCCTTTGCTGACGATACAACAGCAAACACATGAGGCGCCAGAGGACGAAAGTCCGGAGACCGAAGACGAAGATGTTCGCTGTGGTGACGACTTGCTGTTCAACAGTGAGTCTCAAACCGCCCTAGCTGATTCCGCGTCGTGTTTGTTCCCGCAGAGTTTGCACAGATTGCTGCAAGAGATAAAGGTACTGAATGTCTTGTCCTCAAGATGAAGTAATGCTTATTTCACCAAGTGATTCCCAATCTACTCGTAGGGGGATCGCTTAGCCCGAGAGGCATTGCGTAAGTCCAGTGCTACAAACGTATCGCCAGCAATTTCTCGACTTGCGCAGGGCTGGATGCAGTTAATCATCAACACGGAGGCGACTCTGAACACAACGTTTGATCAAGATGAACACTCGGCGCTGAGTCTGCGAGATAGCTTGATGCGGTTGCGTGAAGCTGAAGATGACCGTGACCAGGTGGCGTTTGAGATGAAGCAGGCTTGTGAAGCCAGAGCAGCTGCACTGCGGACGTTCACAGAGCAGCACACTCGTCTCGAAACTCAACTTCGAGACACGAAGCGTGCTGCGGACGACATTCTTATCCCTCTGGCGCGCGACCGTGAGGAGAATTTGCAAGCCCAGTTATCCACTTTCGAAGCACAAAGACCAATGCCCAAGAGCAACTCGAATCAACCGGCCGCACAATGTCCCGAGTGACGCAGACAAGTCAGCAAGCAGAGGCGGATGAACGAAAGCACACTCAGCATGTCACTTCCGAACTACGCGAGCTATTGACACGCTACGATACCGAGATGGAGCGGCTGGACAAAGAGATTGAAGACGAATGTGCCGAGCTCGATCGCATCGATGCTGCGAACGAGAAGTTCGAGTTGTATTTCTCCCGAATCGACAAGGATCGCAGAAACCAACTGGAGGAACAGCGTGCGTTCGATCTCGCAGAGAGATTGCGACGGAATCGAGACGCAAACTTGTTCAGGTTCGTCCTGAAGATCCAGGCTGTGGTGCGAGGCTTCCTCACGAGGCGACGAGTGCGGCTAGAGACACAACACAAAAAGCGTACAGGAAGAAAGAAAGTCAAAGGAAACAAAGGCAAGAAGAAGACGAGCAAGAGTACGAGCAGGAGTCCCACACGGAAAAGACGACGAAAAAGACCCCTCCAAAGTCCGCGCCAAAAGCCTTGACGAAAGTAATCCCATTCCCCCTTCAGCTCATTTCTTCTTCTTCTTGCCCCCACCTTTCTTTTTCTTCTTCTTCTTCTCCATCTCGGCCTTGGCTGCAAACTCGGCTGCCTTGCGGGCTGCAACCTGCCGCAGCCGATCCTCTTCCACTTTAAGAAGCCGCTGTCGTTCCTGTTCAAGGTTGGCACGGTCTTGCTCTCGCTCTTGTCTCCGTTTCTCCATCCACTCCTCCTGCAAAGCAAACAATCCATCCACAACAAAGTCAGCAAGAGCCTCCAGGGTAAGCTTGACACTGTTTGCCATTGGCGTACATCTTCTTGACGTCTTGCCACCTTGTCCTGCCGCTCGCGCTCTTTATCAGCGGCTTTCCACTGCGCCTCGCGGAATTGCAACTGCTGCAGTTGACGCTCTTCGAACAACAAGCGATTCTTCTTGAGCTGCTTGTCTATCGAGACAGCGTCTGCCGTGGCGATGCGGTTGTTCCCGACATCCAGACACACGACAGTAGTGTTTTTAGCCAGACCAAGCGCTAGCTGCTTCCCTCCTTCGCCGCCCAGCCTCGTTCTCCAGAGGTTTAACGTTCGCAACGTCTTGTTCTTCGTGAACATGCTCCCTATTGCTGCCACACCAGAGAAATCCTTCTCGTCGTCTGTTAGTGGATTACTCTCCAGGTTCAAATACTCGAGACTCTCGTTCGAACTCAGCGCTTCAGCCAAGTCTTTCACTGCCACGGGACCGAGGCAATTGCTTTCCAGCTCCAACCGTCGGAGAGAAGTATTGCGCTTCAGCAGCAGCGCCAGCCACTTGCCCGTCGCGTCGTCGAGAGAATTGCGGCTCAGGTTCAGCGATTTCAGAGAATGTGTGAAGGCCAACGTCTTGCAAAGAGCGCGAGCTCCAATGCTATTCACGCGGAGATCCGCATGCTTCGGGGTCTCGTCAGCCTTGGCCAGGCCAAGCCACACTTCCAGCTGCGGGTTCCTGGCGATCTCTTCGACTTCCTCGCGTACTTCCTTCTCGCGTTCGAGCCTCCGGCGATGTACAGTTTCGCGCAAGTAGCTCTTGGCAGCGAATTGGACCTTTGCTGGATCCGCGACTCCTTCTCTGCAGCGTGCTCCCGGTTAAACTCCTCCTGAAGTCTGGCAGCGTCGTCGTTGTAAAAACCCTTGGGCTGGATGCCACGATCGATCATCTGCACACAAGGGCTTAATGCAATTTTCATGATTTCCAGGCGACATCGTTAGTCGACGTACCTCGCGACGAATCTCGTTCTGGGCAAGAGCAAACGCATCGGGAGGCGTGCTGTCGTCGGGCGTCACACGTGCCATAATGGCATCGCGGTCGGCCGCCGGCAGTCGCGAGATATCGATCTCTGCATCGTCATCCAGAGCTGGTTCCTTGCTGCCCACACCCAGTCCCGAAGACAAGTCCAGCATCCTCTTGCGACGCAAGACCTTCGCCCTACACAACCGACTTTTCACAAAACGCCAACCAAAGATATCAACGCCAAGCTCAGCTGCATCAGTTTGTCAGGCATATCTCCATTGACTTCACCACCCCACAGCAGCAACACCATCCAGCAAGTCGTTTGTTCTATCTATCCGCCAGCGCTGTAGTGAAAGCCAACTATTCTTCACGAGGGCTAGCCTCCTTATCCAGGGTGTTGTTTCGCTTGGACATGCTGTACTCCGTCGAAGGTGGCGTAGACGGAAGCGGAGGGATATCCTCCGTCTCATCCACAGCTGCTGCTACGTCTTGACAAGAGGTGGCCTCGGTGGTATCCTCCGACGTCTCTGTTGCCCCTTCAATAGCATTCGCTGCAGGTTGGTCCTCAACCGGACCCTGACCAAATTCGTTCGTGCGTTTGGCATCCACCGGGTAGATCCATCGCTGGTACAAGTAGATGAAGAAGATGAGGTCGTCACGGAAGCAGCTGAGGCGGTGCATCCACGGCATTTTGATCACGAAAGCGAACAGATCGTCGATAAATGTGTTCAGCGACTTGTACACCATTGCACGCCAGGGCAGGTGCGCCACTGACTTGAGCTTGTAGTTGATGTACAACTGAGGTGTCATCATGATGAACCCGAACGCGTACACGAAGCTCGTAAGACTCGACACGACCCACGAGTACCAGCTCTTGTGAACGCCGTAGACGAGTGTGTAGGCCGCCTGGCCAACAATCAGAGGGTACAGTACATACGACAAGTGAGCGACAGCCACGCGGTCGTGCTCAGCAGTGGGAGAATCCTCATAGCTTTCCACGCCTGAGACGACGAGCTTGTTGTCTGCATCACGCGAGAAAACAATCGCCTTCTTGATCTTCCAAATGTCGATGAGCAGACCGATGCCAGACTGTACAAGGATCAGCCACGACGTGTCGTTGTCCATCAGGTACAGGAAGATCACAAGCTGGAAGAACGTGTTGAGCACAATCGTGCGCAGCGAAAGTCCCGCCAGCGATTTCTGGTTCTTCCAGAAGCTCACGTCGTTCTTGAACGCCAAAAAGTCAAAGAGCGAGTGTAGCAGCGACACCACCATGGTCACTGCGAGCAGGTACGGGTTCGTTTCAATAAACATGCTCTTCATGTTGTCCGTGTCTCGCTTCGAGGACGCTCCAGTGGCCTCCTGGTTCTTAAAGTTCTGCTCCATCTGCGTGTACAGCGCGTACTTGTACATGGGCAGTGTGTAGAACTGGATCTCCAGCGGTAGTGCCGTTAGCGTGTCGTTCACAGACACCAAGTGCTCCTCCAGCAGCCAGAACTCGTTCAGAAACAGCACGGGGCTGTATACGCCCGCTTCCTTATCCACATCCATCTCGGTAGACACAAAGGGCGGCGGAGGTTGCCTGGACGAGTAGGTCGTGTGGTCTACTACCACATTCACGTAGAAAGTGGGCTTCCACATTGAGATGTACGTGTCCGAGTCGCTCTCCGCAACTTCTTCCTCCTCTTGCTCTTGGGCTTGACTCTCCAGCAAGTTTCTCTTCTTGACGACCTTGGGCGGGGGTCGGAATGCTGTGAGCTCCACCGTACGGTGGATAGAGCTCATGCTGTCGTAAGAGGCGTCCGCAGGGTTGGGCGAGTGGCCGTCCTTGGTCAGGAACACGTGCGCGTAGAGGGAGCCATTGCTGAGCAAGTGCTCGTTCACCGACACGTTTCTCTGCTGGGTCCAGACGCCGTCCTCTCTCTCCGGATTGGGGTGGCATCGTAGGTCAGCGCGTCCTGCAGCCACCAGAGCTGCTCCTGCTCTCTCGCGAGGGCTGCAGCGTCCTCTTCACTAGCGAAACTGAAGCGCTGGCTGGGGGTCAGATAGATGCGCAGGTTGAAGGGATCTCCAGGCTCGAACGAGTTGCGTAGCAGCTGCAGGTTCTGCACAGGTTGGCTGTGAGTTGGTTCAGTGGAGTCGGTCAAGACGTCCTTGCGGGGCTGCGGGTGTCTCTGCTGGCCTGTGAGCATGTTCATGACGGAGGTGATGGCGTAGTAGATGCAGAGCATCCGGATCATGGGCCACATGCGGTCCATCAGAGACTCCTGCGCGGGAGCGGCGCCCTCCGCAGGGGCCGCAGCAGCAGCAGCAGCGTCGGCCATCTCTATGGCGAGGCTGAAAGGGAAGTGACCGCAGGAAGAAACAGGCGATTGGGGGCAACAGCTGGTTGAGATATACGTCAGAGCTGGCAGTGTACTCAACGACCTTCTTCAAAGCTACTCACATAACTACCGCAGGCATCGGCGACGACGGCGGACCATCCCCACGCCTCCTACTGCACAGAACTAGAGCACAGCGGCCAAAATCTAATACCGCGGGGTGGTCGCATGCGTGTTGAGTTGCTGCTGGCCGAGCCGCCAATTCGCTCACTCATCCGATCAAGGAGCTGAGACTTTCTCCAATTTGGCGCTCGCCGCCGCCGTCGCCGTTGCTACCCTCGGGGCTTAAATCCACACACCCTCGTCTTCCTCTTCTTCCTCCGAGTTCGAGTCCGAGTCCGAGTCAGACTCGTCGTCCTGCGGGTGCAGTCGGTCCACCATGGACGCGCGCTCGTCCGCCTGAGTCGTTAGTTTCTTAAATAAACTAATCTGCTCCTCGCTCAGGCCATCGTAGGCCTCGTCGTCCTCGTCGTCGTCCCGGGACATGCTGATGGACATGCGCGCGCGTTCGATCACGCTGTGAGCCTCGTCCAGCTGCCGTGCCAGGGCAAAGTTCCTGTCCTCAACCTCGCGAAGCACGTCCTCTTCCGTGTCGCTTATATGAACCTGATCCTCGGCCTCTTCGTCCGAGTTGACGTCCGCGTAGTCATTACCACCACCAGACGACGACGCTGTAGCTTCCGCTGTTGGGGAAGATGCGGCATCCACCGCAGCTACTGCTACTGCTGCTGCAGCTCCTGCAATCACTGCCACTCCATTTTGATGCCCAGGCTCTGGCATGGGAGCAGGTTCTTCGACAGGAACTGGCGCGGGGGCGGCAAACTCGAATCGGCACTCACCGAGCGGCTCAACGTCAACGGGGAAGCTGCGTCGCCCGGGCTCGCCGTCTTTGTCTTGACGGGGCTGCCTCCGCCGTTGCTAAACTCTGTGTCGCGGTTCGCCAACAAGTTCCCCATCGATGCATAAGGCGTAATGGCAGGGTGAGTGTTTTCGCCTGCTGCTTCCGCCATTGTACGCGCACGCTGCGCGCTCAACTTCTTCGCCAAGCCCAAATTACCTTCAGCACGGGCTCGTTCTTCCTCTTCAAGCAGCGCCTGAGCCAATTCCTCCAGTCCACGTCGCTCACGGCGAGATCGGTCTGCACGGTTTCTATGGGGCCGCTCGGGCATCATGGACCCTGATCGGCGCAGTTCCTTAATTTCCATCAGCTTGCGCTCAGCCTCCACACGAGCCTTCTGCTCTTCAGCCTCGCGATCGTCGATGGTGATTTGGCTCGTAGAGCGGGTCACGGCAGAAGCATCCTCATCCTCCGCGGTCACCGGAGAAGACGGAGATGCAGAGGGCACTTCCTCCTCAGCTGGTGGCGATGTGTCCACAGGGACGCTATCGTGATCCTCCGAGGCGCCAGGCCCAGAGCCAGAAATGTTGAGGAATTTGTCCCAACAGTCCTTGCAATAATACTCTCCGTCGTCATCCATGTCTAGCTTGGACTCATTCTCAGTAGCGCCACACTCGGCGCAGAATTTAGCTGTAGGCACCACCACTGGAATGCTCATAACATTCTGCAGATCGTCCATAATTTTCTGCACATGATCATTGTCCTCAATCACAGGAGGAACGATATCCACGTCGTGGTAGGAGTCGCGTTTAAAGCCCGAGATGACGCCCGCCAGCTCGTGAATCACGTTGTTTTGGCGTTCCACCACTTCCTCTGGTTTGTGGCGCACGGCCATTGCCAGCACGCGCTCACGGGATTGGGCTTCCAGGAGCTCTTCATACTTTTTCGCTTGACTCTTCACCTTCTCCAGCGCATCTTGGAGCACCTTTGCCTCTTGTTCAGCGCGCGACAAAGCTTCCTTTGCTGGTGTGTTGCGATCTGTCTTGGCTTGGTTCGTAATACACAGCTTCGCTTGCACGCGCAGCAAATGCGCCTCCTTTGTTCCTTCCTCGATGGCTGTAATGGGAACGCCTGCAAAGATCGCGTGGTTCAAGTCGGATCCCTGAGACGCTGCAACAAGTTCGCGCGCCACGTCCAGCGGGATGCGCTTCTTCTTCTTTGGCGCTCACGGTCACTGCTACGCTCACGGTCTGCTCTAACCCGTGGCCCAGCAGCAGGCTCAGGGCGAGTCGAATTGTCCTCATAAAGTGGTACGTGGTGGCGACTCGACACATTCGTAACTTCGCGCGTTGTGCTAGGATTCGAGCGCACGGACGTCACAGACGCAACAGACATCATCGATTCCCGGCGGTTCTTCCCTGGTCGGAACCGCAGCACTGCTGGCTTCGGTGAGTGCTTAAGCATGCGCAGTGTGTCCTGGTACGCGGACCCCTCCACAGGCGTGCCGTTCACTGACACCAATTCATCGCCCACACTCGCATTCTGCAGCCCACTAGCATTTCCCTTGCCAGTGAGTTTACTTAGCACAGGCACGTCACGATAGCCAGGCTTAAGCTTCAGTCCCAGATCCCCCTCTCGCCACACAATATCGTACGATCCAATATCGCTCGGGATACCGCTGACGCTGCGACTGCCTCCTGGAGACTCCTGCGACGACCGCTTCCTAGAGATGCGTCTGCCCATACGCTTGAACTTGAGCACCGCCGGTTTGCGGATCGTCTTGAGCAGAGAGATGGTGCTGCGGAAGCCCAGCGACTTGGTCTCCTGTCCGTTCACCGCCACCAGTACGTCTCCTACAGTAGCTCTCTCCATGCCTGTGCCTGCTCCTTTGCCCGTGATCTTGCGGATGCACGGCACGTGGCAGTCGTCATCGTCCGGGCGCAGGATCATGCCCAGCGGGCCCTCCGTCCACACCACCGTGTACTGCTCACGTCTGCGCGTGGGGGTGCTGCTGGCACTGGTGCTAGACGGACTCTTGCCCGACTCGGACCAGGCTTGGCCCGTAGAACCGCGCGTGCGTCTCGAGCCACTGCGCGACGGCTCGCGGAAGGCGCTGGGGCCGCCTGGGAGCGCCCGCGGCACTCGGAAGCGCAGGGAAGCGGGTCGCGGGATCTTTGCAACGTCTCCACCACGTGGTCGTAGCCCTGGCGGGCCGTGTCCATGCCGTTGATGCTCACGAGCATGTGGCCCACCGCCACTTTGGCCAACGCGGCGGCTGAGTCCTGGCGCGTGATGCGACCTACGACAGGGGCATGTCCTCGCCCAGGTCGGGGCGCAATGTGAGCCCCAGCGGGCCGTCGCCCCAGGTCACCTCGTACTCCATGGAGTCTGCCCCGCAAATGCGCCGACTGTGTTATGCGGCTAGAAGAGCACAGAAGAGGGTGAGACTGGTATGATAGGAGTGAGTACGAAGTGGAGGTCACGAACGCGGGTCTGGAGAGTGTCGCGGCGGGAGGTGGGCTAATGCAGAGCCGCTCACGCCGTCTCGATGTCTGCCCTTCGCTTCCGCCCTCTTGGAATGAGAAAAGGGGAACAGCGTCGAGGTATACAAACAACAAGTACGTTACAAAAGGGTTTTCTACACTGGATGTATGTATGTGATATAAAGCCATTTTTCAGTGGTTTGCTGAAAGGTAATTTTAAATAATTGTTTTCACTGCCAACGCGAAAAATATACACCCCAAGCAAAACGAGTTTAAGGGAGTGGTAAAATGTCTTCGGACAGTTGAATTGTCATTGAGGGAAAGCAAGTTTCATTAACGAACGCAAGTAGATTTTGAGCCTTTTCCCTGAAATCACAAGAAGAGACCGATGGCATGATATTCATTTTAGCGATGGGGCCGAAAGACGTAAAAGGACACAACACTTAGCTGAGCCGGAGCAAGCGACCATTGACATCATGCGGTATGAATTCAACGGTATACACCAACAGACGACCAGGACCCCTGACTCTCGCCAAATGCCTCCGCTGATTTCGCTTCTGAGTCATGTGAAGAGCAACGAGGCGAATAGGACTATGGAGCGCGCGAGCGGAGGGGTGCTAAGCCAATAGCACAACTTCAGCATATAAGCAACAAGACGATCAGAACATCAACTCTTCTTGGATCTCGTCTTGGCGAATTCGGATGACTGAATGTTTAAGACTACTGTAGCCAATTTGATGGCTTTGATATAACAGTTATTAAAGATTCCAGTCATGGGCGGTTCTGAGTCAAACGATTTATGGGGAGAGAAGCGCTAGTGTCGTCAACCCAGCTCCTGCGTCAAGTAAGCTCTGTAGTGATAATCCTGAAAATGCTGCGACGGATGTTTGTATTGCCACCTATTCAGAAGCTAGAGCAGTGCGAGTTCAAGGTACTATGGCTTGCAGGTGTGCGCACCCTATTGCGGTTATCAAGCTTAAGAGCACCACGGAAGCAAAACAAAATACGCCTCAGATGCAACCGCACTGTGGCCTGCGCTAGGGTTGCCCCTTCGCGATTCGGCCCTTCCGGGACAGCGGTGGAATTGCTCCGCAGTCACCAGCTACCAATCTCTCCAGAGGCCTGTCTGAGCTCGGCAGCCTCCGTTCCTCAACCCTGTGACCTCATACCAAAGGATGGACGTCAGCGTGCGAGCGCTTTTACAGGCCACCGAGCGCAGCGTACGCCCGACTAGAAGATTAACGACGTTCTGGCTTAGAGACCCGTCGACTCGCCAAGTTGGCGAGATTTGTCTTCGCTGGTAGCGAGAAATGCCCTTCCCCGGGCTGACCTTAACTCTTGGCGCTACCAGTCGCTTCCCCTACAAGCTATGCCTCTCGGGGAACGACGGCAGACATCCAGCCCGTGCAGGGACTTACCGGAAAAGTGTGAACTTGTTTAGGACTTGGAAATTCTGCTTTGTTAGTTATATCGTAGTCTTCTGTGGAAACTCTAAGGAGTTTCCGTTTCCTATCCTTTTATACGAATATGCAATGAAATGGTCCGTTACTACTCCTACCTTGCACGCGGCGACCTCTGCCACAACGGCTCTCCGCACCCTGCGACCCTTCGTGGCCAAAGATCTTGAGGTCGCCAAGTCGAGATTAGTCTCTCGCCAAGTCTGGCCAGACACGACTGGACTTCGCTGAGTCTTCTTAAGTCGCACTCGCCAACTGTGTACCACACACAGTTCGCTAACTTAGTGGCTGACAGCCTGAGCCATGGCATATGCCAGAACGGAGGATTTCCTACACAACAGCACCGACCTACCAAGTAAGCCCCCAAGCCAAGAAAAGACTTGGGTGGCCCCAAGATACTCGCGTCTTATACGTCCTGAAGCATCAGAGAGGCCTCGGTTACACGAAAATTAGCAAAGCTACGGACAAAGGTCTCAAGGCCAAGATAAAGATATGGGAGGGAGTTGCTCGAAAGAGTTGTTGCAGGAGGCTGCCTATATGTTAACGATAAAGTATATTCCCGTGACCGGCCGCAGTCAGTCTCGCACTCGTCCGCCGCTCCAACCCCCAGCGGCTGAGTCGAAAAGATGTAGGAGCGAGTTGATTTAGAGAACGTCGGCAAGTAGGCGGCGCGAACACGACGTAACTATTTGGACAAGACCACAGTCAGAAATCCACATATTTTTTGAGAAATGCCCAGGTCGACGATACAGAAACTTGGAAACGTAGCAATGCGGTGGCAAACGCTATCTCGATGAAATAGCTCGCAACATATTACACAAAATTCCGGTAGTATGGCGTTGGTTTGCTGAATGCAGCTGTTGGCTCTGCAGATACTTTAATGCCCTCACGACTAACGTGTTAGACTGTAAGCTTGTGATTGGCTTAAAATTGTCATACCGATGATTCATTGGTTAAAACCGTGAATACAAACACCAAGTACTTTCTATTCTGCACAAACTTGCTCTGAAAACGCTCCACGTCAATCGCCCAACCGACTCATTCCCGTTGTCATGAAGGCGTTTGGTCTACTGCTGCTGCTGGCGGCTCTGGTCGCGCTGGCACGCGCCGCCAAGATCGAGGACGTGTCCTTCAAGCCTCCGTTCGAGATGGTGGATGCCGAGGGCCGTCGCATGGTCAACGACACGTGGTCCCACGGGGGCAACGCCGACGTCAAGAAGCACTTCATCCGCCTGACCACCGACCGCCAGAGCAAGCGCGGCCACCTGTGGCAGAAGAGCCCCGTGGACCGAGACGAGCTGTCGGCCATCCTGACGTTCCGCGTGTCGGGCCAGGGCAAGCGCTGGTTCGGCGACGGCATCGGGCTCTGGTTTACGGGCCAGAAAGTGTTCACACCGGGCGTCAACCACGGCTTCACGGATAAGTACAAGGGGTGGGTGTGGTGATCGACACTTTCAACAACCCCGAGCACAAGGGCGGCCACAAGGACGTCAGCGTGTTCGTGAACGACGGCACCAAAAACTACGATCAGATGTACGACGAGAAGCGCCAGGGCTGCAATGCCGCCGTGCGGTACCACGAGCAGAGCGCCAACTTTGACCCGGTGCACAGCATCTCGCGTGTCAAGGTGAAGATCCTCAAGAAGAAGCTGGTGGTGGAGGTGGACGAACACGCCTCGGGGCTCTGGGTGGCGTGTCACGAGATGGATCTGCCCTTCAGCGAGGACTGGCTGCGGACGTCGACTATCGGCATCACTGCATCTACAGGAGCACTGGCCGACAACCACGATATTATCCGCTTCGACGCGTACACGGACTTTACAGATTCGACGACGGGCGCCGTGGACTCGGAAATGGTCATGAACTCAGTGTCCAAGGACTACAAGAAGTGGATGGACTCGCCCAACTGCGGCACGGACTGCCTGATCGCCGTGCTACAGAAGGAGCTGTCCAACTTCCGCGTTGACGCCGAGCACCGCTTCTCCGATCTGAAGGAGAAGACGGAGAACACCGTGGCCAAGCTCAAGAAGCAGGAGGGCGAGAACGAGCGCCGCGTGCGCGAGATTGAGGCCAAGGTGCGCAAGGGCATCGACTCGTCGCTGGAGAAGACCAAGACCCAGCTCGGCGAGGAGGTGAACGACAAGATCTCCAAGCAGCTGGAGGAGAACCCGGACATCGCAAGCGGCGGCTGGAAGACCCCTTTCGCGTTGCTGTTCATCGTTATTGCTGGCGGTGCCGTCTTTGTGTACCGCAAGTACCAGTCGCTCATGAAGTCGCACTTGCTGTAGATACACATACACGTAGTGATGGTCTAGAGACCGGAATTGCGAGCGTCTACTTCGTCCTTGTCCATTTTGGTGCCTCACACGTCGCAGCTTTTGTGGTCTGGTCTGGGCCCCTGTCTAAACCGTTCATCAAATTTGCATCGCCATACTAAACGGCCATCACCACGTGTCACTCGAGCTTCTGTCTGACTTCCGACGTAATGCTTCGTCGCCTCGTGACGCTCGCCTCCGCGGTGGCACTGGGCACTCTGTGCAGCGTGTCTGGCGCCCCGATCACGGACCTGACTTTCAAGCAGCCGTACGAGGTGGTGGACGCCAACGGCCAGCGCCAGATCCAGGACGGCGTCGTGTACGGAGGCTCCACGGAGGTCAAAAAGAACTTCATCCGCCTGACGCCCGACCGCCAGAGCAAGCGCGGCCATATCTGGAGCAAGAACGCCATCAACAAGGACGAGCTGGTGTCGGTGGTCACGTACCGCATCCACGGCCAGGGAAAGAAGTGGTTCGGCGACGGCATCGGCCTCTGGTTCACGCATGAGCCGCAGTGGAAGAACGGCGACAACCACGGCTTTACGGACAAGTACACGGGCTTCGGCATCTTGCTGGACACCTTCCACAACGTGGAGCACCGCGGCGGCCACAAGGACGTGACGATCCAGGTGAACGACGGCAACAAGCGGCTGGACGACCTCAACGACGAGAACAAGGTGGGCTGCGACGCCGCCTTCCGCTATCACTCGAACAGCGCCAATTTCGACCCCGTCTACAGCTCATCCAGGATCCGCATCAAAGTCAAGGGCAACACCCTCGAGGTGGACGTGGACGCCACCAACACGGGAACGTGGACCGAGTGCTACAAGGGCAATCTGCCCTTCAACAGCGACTGGCTCCGAAAGGCGAGCTTCGGTATCTCGGCGTCTACCGGCGCGCTGGCTGATAACCACGATATCCTGCGCGTGCAGTCGTTCGACCAGATTAATGACGTTGGATTGGGCACGGTCGACGCCGAGACATGGTCGCACAACTACTCCAAGGACTTTACGAACCTCATGGAGAGCTCTGTCTGTGACCAGACCTGCAAGGTGGCGATTCTGGAGAAGTACGTGACCAACTTCCAGGTGGAGACCGAGCACTGGTTTGAGATGCTGCGCGAGCAGACGGAGAACACCATCGGCAAGCTCAAGGAGAAGGAGCGTCAGAACCAGCGCAAGATCCAGGCCCTGACCGACCGCATGACCACCATGATGGAGCAAAAGATCGGCCAGAAGATGGCGGACGTCCGTTCCAAGGTGAACGAGAAGATCGCCACAGAGGTAGAAGGCGAGCTCACGGTGGCGCGGTCTAGCTGGCGTCTGCCGTTCTTCGTGCTGCTCGTGCTCATCGCAGGTGGAGTGGGCGTGGCCTACCAAAAGTACCGCAAGCTGGTTAAGAGCCACTTGTATTAGGATTATACAGCACTGGCTTGCCCAGTCTGGGCAAGTCTTACTGGCTTCCTACGCTACGCTTATCTTGGTGTGGCTGGGTATGCAAATTCTGCAGCGCGTACGCTGCAAGGCGTTCCACTCACCACCGTTTCATGTGTCATTTTCCGCGCCTGAATACTCTCAGTCGCCTTGTACCTTGCTTGCCCTTCAGCCCACCGAGTAGTGGTTCCAGCATGTTCCTCGCAGCATTAACGTCTCGATCCCAGAAATAGGCGTTCCTAGTGCACTTGTACACGATCTTCTTGTCTGCAAGCTTGCTTGGGACTGCGAAACTTTGCGTCTCCGCGATCTCCTTCGCCTCCTTCTTGGACAGGTCTGCTTTCGTCCGGATGTCTTCCCTCCTTCTACTTGAGCTTCGTGAACAGTCTCGCTTGCTTGAGGCGCTGGAGGCAGCAAGAGCACGTGATGCTAGTATGGTATTCGTCCATTAGTAGCACGGTCGCCCGTTTCTTGAGCGCCTTGACAAACCCTTTGCCTAGGCCCATGGGATGCCCCTTAATGCTATTTCGCCGACTCAAGTCGCCATAGGCGATGCAAACTTGTTTGCTTGGTCTTGGCACGAGTCGAACAACTAAGACGTCCAGAGCTTTCATCTTTGCGCGGTCTCGCACGAACTACCTCTTGAGAAACGCTTGACTCGCGGAGAACGCGAGCAAGAATCTCAATTGCGGCCACAAGAACTGCAATCTGAAGAAGTAAGACTTGTAGATGGCCGTCTTAAACTAGGGCATGGAGCGCAGAATGCCCGCACATTAGGGCTCGCTCTTCTTGAGACTTTCGTAGTAGGCTTAAAAGGCGTTCATGCGGGCCATATGTCGGTATTTGCGAGTCGATATTTGGGTTACTCTTTCGTGGCTATTTCGCGTCGCTGTCTGCGTCGCCGCCGAGGTGTCCTTCTGTCATGCTGTCGACGTTTGCGACTGCGCAGCCGTCCAGCCGTCACCGCTGTGGCCAGATTCCGCATTCCTGGGTCGACGGCAATGAGCACTTTGGGGGTGTAGTCGGATCCGAGCATGAACAACGCCTTGCCAAACTCGTCTCTATGCGTCAGCTGCTCGAGTGTAGGTAGTGTCGACTACTTGAGCTCAGCAGCGCCATCACTCTTCCTCTTCTTGTATAGCCTTCCTCGGAACCACCACAACCGACCACATCATCACAGGGCGCTTCATTGTTACTAAGACTGCATAGCTGTTCGTGTTTACTTCAACCACAAAGTATCGCTTCTCTGTCTCAAGCCGATCAACGTCGAACACAGCTCGCATTATGAGTTACTTATTCTCCTGGAACACTCTTTCAGAAAACAGGAAATGACTAACTCTATTTTCCCTTGCACGAGCCATGTTGAGCTCGCTCCCCAAAACCGCATGTGTTTTTGATTCATCAATAATCTGAGCGAACACGCCGAGACGAGCGATCGCGTTCAGTTTGATGTAGATCGTCTGGTAGGTTCGAGGCACTGGCAATATTGAGTACAGCTTCGCGTCTTTTGTCTTTGGGTGACTGTCAACGAATTTTTCCATGAAAACGAGCGTATCCTGCAGCTTGCTCACAATGTGCGCGCTGTGTTTGCGAGTCTACCATTGCCACGGGAAGATACCGAGCTATTGGCGATGCTCAAGCTACGGTTGGGTCCCATTCGGTCCACATCGTGACCATGTTGCCATTCGGGTTACCTTCGTCGTCGAGATCTGGCGCCGTTCTAACCCGGTAACAGCTAGCTACAAATTTCTCGGTCTGGCGATAAGTGCGCTGCAATGTGCTTTCTGGAGCGTACCGGAATAACACGTATTAATGCAGATGGCGACGAAAGTTGAGAGCAATCATTTTAAGTGTATTGGCAGATATGAGGCGAGCCATCTCGTTTGTCACTTGCGACCCGTCAATTATCTTCTCGGCGTTGTATGTCGGCACTCGTGCCCTGCCGGCCCAGTAGTGACAACACGTAATGTGGAATGTTGGGTACTTGTCATCAAGTGAGAGGGTGATTAGCCTTCGAGGAACTGCAGCAGCGGTAGAACATCATCTGCTCGATATTGGGAACCTCGTCGCCCTCTTCCAGATCAGTGAAGAACGTGGAGGTTTGCGAGATGCCAGCCCTCCAGCTGGATCTGTTTTATCACGACACACAAATGCTTGATCTGAGTGAGACGTCCGGGCACGCGAAGAATCCGAGTCAGCTTGCAGCCCTCCGTGATGCGGTAGCGTGGTGCAGCGTCTGAGGTGTCCGAGTCGCCCGGGTCTTCCGGCTTCTTGCGCTTTCGAGTCATGGCAGAAACTCTGGCATGGAGTGTCCGCGGCAAACGCAAAACTGAGAGAAATCCTGCCGCAGCTGCATTCTTTGTCGTGCGCGTACCCTAACTACAGTTAGTTATCTTTCGTGTTGCTGCTGAGACGACCTGGCGGCCATGACTTGGCAACGTGCCTGGCTTCTGGCGTCGGCGTTGGTGGGCGTTTTCGCAACAGCCAAGGCCTTTGCATGACCAACTTCCTGACACTCTCGCAAATGCAGAACGAGGACGAGGAGCGGAACGCCGCAGATCGTGCGTGTCGTTCGATTGCACACTTCAGCTCCACCTCCAAGAGCCACAGTTATTATGGGGAAAACTGCGCGGGCCGGTGGGGTTCTGCTGCTGCTACTCTCGGCGCTGGCGCTGGGCTTCACGTACTGGGACGACATCCAGACAGCGCGTGAGACGCTGCAGCTCACGTACACGCACCGATCGCTGAGCGCGGACCGCGATGCGCCGCTCAAGAGCGTCACCATGTACCGTAACGGATACTCGACTGGTGGCGTGCAAATGCAGCTGAGTGCAGAGGTGCTCGCTGCGCACACAGCAGCAGGAGAGCTGGCGGCCTATCTGTCGCAGTTTGTTGCGGTCGAAGGGCTGCACGAGTCCGTGGCTGAAGACGGCAGCAAAGAGGAAGAGGAAGAAGAAGATAAGATCGACACACCCGGCGTTGTAGCTGACCGTGTGTTCAACGGGCAAGGAGAGCTACTGCAGAGATACAACGACATTTTGTCGGGCGATAGACTGTATCTGGTAGCACCAGGATTGCTGTTCGTTTGGCCTTTTGTCGAGTTAGGCCATCGAGTGGAGGTGACGTCTAAGGCGAGCCCCACCAAGTCGCCAGTGATCATCGAGTCGCTGTCGGAGTCGCCGCGGACGTTCAGACTGCACAATTTCTTCAGCCACGAGGAGGCAGATCGGCTCATCGAGCGCACGCTGGAGATTGACGATCCTAGCAACAAGTTGCAGCAGTCGTATGTTGGTCCCAACGACAGCAAGAACAAGAAGCAGTTGTCTAAGCACCGCACGAGCGAGAATGCATTCGACACAGTGTCGAAGACTGCGATTGCAATCCGCAAGCGAGTGTTCGATGTGCTATCGATTGAGAAGTATAAGGACGACATGTGCGATGGCCTTCAGCTGCTGCGGTACCAACAGAAGCAGGCGTACATTGCGCACGAAGACTATTTCCCAGTCAACGCGACCCCTGACTTCAACTTTGACCCCACAAGGGCGGATCAAATCGCTTCGCGACCGTCTTCCTGTACCTGTCGGAGGTTGAGCGCGGCGGACAGACAGTGTTCCCATTAGCTGAAATGCCCAGCGGAATTTCGGCCGAGTACAATCACCCTCCCAACGCTGACCAGGAGTTCGAGGCCGCTGGAGCCGAATTGTTTGAGCCAGGAAGCTGGGAGATGGATATGGTCCGCAAGTGCTCCACAAAGCTGGCATCGTACCCCGAAAAAGGTGGGGCTGTGCTCTTCTACAGCCAGAAGCCAAATGGCGAACTTGACCCCAAATCTCTGCACGGTGGCTGCCCCGTGCTCGAAGGCACCAAGTGGGGGCGAATCTTTGGGTCTGGAACAAGCGCCGCTATGGTTTGGATGACGATGCCAGCGAGTGCACTGTGCGCTTCGAGAACCCAACGTCTCGTAAAATCGACATCTACTGGTCTGCCACACTCATGACCACACTAGAGCCCAACGGCGGTGCGATCACATACAACACCTTCACGGGGCACGAGTGGGTGCTCAAGGACGGGGACAGCGTTATCGTGACGTACCCAGTAGATGCTGCGAAGGGCAAAGAGCAAAACGTTGTTGTTCCTACACCCGAAAAGAAGCCTACAGTCTCAACAAGCAAACCCGCCGCAAACACTAACGATGATAAATCGAAGGACGAGCTGTAAGGCGTCATGCAGATTATTCATCAAGTCGTGTGTTTTATCTTTACGAGGGGTGCTGTATCGTCTCCTATTCCATGCGGCGCTTCTTGTGCTTGCTGCTGGCAACGAACACCTTCTCCAGCAGATCTCCGTCCTTATCGCTAAGAGACCGCGTCTGTTTGCTGCTAGTTGGCGCCTTCTGATGGAACGTCCGACGCATCTGCTGCATGGCATCTCCTGTCCCTGTTGCCTCTCCATCCTGCTTCCTGTCTGTCTTGCGCGCCTCCATCTTCTCGAACTGTTTCGACTGGTCCACACGCTCCAAGTACGCCTCGTTCTCCTTCTTGTCCTGCGCAATCTGCATGCGCAACTTCTGGTCGCGAATGCGGTTCTCATAGGCAATCTTCTCTGTCAGGTGGTCCCACTTGAAACCTTTGAGGTACTTGAGATTCCACATATCGTCGTGGTAGTAGTCGCGCTTGCGGCCGCCGATCTGCGTCGTGTTGAGCATCTTGGCTACTCTCTTGGCCACCTTCTTGTCCTCGAACTCGATCCATCCCTCCGTGAACTTCTGTCGGCGGTTGCCGCCTGCACTGACTCGCTTCTTGTGCAGCGCCTTGTCCTCGGGCACCAGGTAGATGCGGTTCAGCTCGCCGTACTTGCCCAAGAGGTGGCGCAGCTTCTCTGGCTTCATGAAAGGAGGCACACGAGCGATGTACACCACGCCGCGGCGCTCCGCCTTCTGCTTGAACTGCTCCATCTTCTCGCGAGAGAGGCCGGCCAGCGGCTTGGCCGCCGCGGGCTTGGAAGGCGACGAGGCCTCAGTCGAGGTCATAACAGTTGGTACAGTTTTTGACTGGCGCCACCGCCTCGACCAATAATAGGTTAACCCTTACTGTTTAACCTAGGTTATTTCAGTCTCAGAAGAGTCGTCATCATGACTCTCAAAGGTGTAGCTGTGCTGCTAGCTAAAGGTGTTGCCAAGCTTTTCACGCTGTATAATGCAGTAGTAGTATTTCCTTCCTAGCTGTTTATGGGTCTTAAATTACGGTTGGTTTGTGCACGCATGCAGGACGCAGCAAATGCAATAGATAACACGTCAGCCCGGTCTTCTGTATATGGGGTGCGACGGCGGGCCAGTCTTGAATGAGTCTTGAGTCGCGCTCGCAGTGGTTTTACGAGAACGCAGCGTTGTCTCCGAAGAAGTCGAACTGCGAATTGGACGCCACGATCTCCTCGAGCGAGTTGGTGCTCCACATTTGCGGCCAGACCGCGTCCGTCTCGGGCTCGAAACCCGCGAGAATCTCCATCAGGTCGCCGGCATCAGGCTTTGTGCCGAGCCAGGCGGCACTTGCATCTAGTGACAGCGCAAACAGCGAGTCTGACGGCACTTCGGGCGCAAACGGGTCGTTCACAGCCGTCGCCGCGTCCTCGGTCGACCGAGGCGAGTCCGAGAGCTGCTTCACTAGAGTTGCAGCCGGCGGCGGTGCCGAGAAATCTTCGTCTGGTACTGCAGAGATGTTGATGTCCGTGACTGCCACGCAGAACGTCGCGTCCAAAACCGCGTCAGCCGCAGCCATGACGCTGTCTGCGTTCTCCATGATCACGTCGTCCAACGGCATCTCCTCGTCCTTCTCCTCGCTCTGTAGCCTCGTCACGGAGCGGCGCTTCTTCTTGCCTTTGTTGCGCAGACCGCGCACCTGGCGTTCGTGCTTCTGACGGTACTTTTGCGCATGTGTCATTGTCTGGCGCGAGTCCTTGGTGCCCACGTAGTCAGCGATGGCCTTCCAGGGGCCGGAAGGGAACACATCCAGCGCCACAAGGAAGCGCTGATGCTCCTCCTTGGTCCAGGCCTTGCCCTTGTTCTTTTCGGCGGCCGTACGCGCCTTGTGCGTCGCGGCGCGCAGTGCGTTGGAGCTTTTGCGCAGCTTCTGTAGCAACTTGGTGTCGGCCGGCGCCACGGCATCGAGGAGCTCGCCCTGCACGCGTTTGGTGATCGTCATGGGACGGATTAAGTGCTAAGAAAGTTGGTCCGCGCTATCGAGCAAAACTGGAAGTGACAGCGTTGAGCAGCAAGTTGCCGCAGTACCAACACTCATGCGTCTCTACTGACGCTGCTCTTGAGTGTTGGTTTCTTAGTATTTCGACCAATAAAACAATTCTACACGGCTTTTAGCCCAATCCCAGGCATCCAGAGCATTCCACTTTCCTGCCATGTTGAACACGAGCGTGGATAACACGTGGTTATGGATGTCACTTATTTTTGTATGGAGCACCACAGCCGCTAGCTTGGTAAATGGCACCAGCTCACTGGGCGGTTCAGCCACGTTACTAGACTCCACACGACTATTGCCACAAGCGCTCGCATGGAAGAAGGACTCATGGAGCTGTCCTCATTATATTCTTACCATTGACCTTACTAAAATGTTTTTTTAAACTAAAACATTTTAAAAATAAATTATTAAAAATGTAATACAATTTTCTATCAATTTCGATGCAGCATTTTCGGCGCTTAATTGGGTTATAGCCTCCCAACGAGCTCTACCTCTTACACCCTTTATACGGGCCTTTTACAGGAAAAACGGATGGATCGTAGGTGTGCTTGACACACTCTGTGCGTGCTTGGACGGACGCTGCATCTACTGAAGGACTGTTCTCAACCATCCCGGGATGAAGGGAATCCGATTACAACCAGCTTGCAGCCATCACAGCGTCCCTCGCTCCTCATTGAGCCTGTTGATAATTTTACGTTTGCCCCCACCCCCACCCCAATCACGAGTACATTAGTTGTGCCCACGAGAAGACCGTGGTAGGTGATGCGAATACCATTGGACGCCGTACTAAGCAAAACTTCACGATATTGATGTATATACCGGTTACCATCTCGCCTCTCCTGATGAATTTTTACTATCGCTAACAAATTTAGCGAACACAACTCGTGGTACGTAATACAGCACAGCTCCAATAGGCATCATCAACCGCACTAATCGGTGCACGAACGCTTTGACTCGGTGACGCGAACGTACCAAGCTTTCAATAAAGGCAAACAAACCAGTAGCTGTCGAGCTTTACGTCAAATTCGCCGTATCTGGCAGATGTTCACACACAAAAATGTACGCCAAAATCGCCAGTACTGTGGTGCCATTGGTCCGAAGGGCTGTAAGTAGGCGTCCTAGCAATCCTCATCACAGCTATCGGCACGAAAACAGTCATCCGGACAGCACCCACAAGTTGTAAGTTGGTTCGCGCGGCTGAGCTTTGGATTCTGCAGTAACTATAAGTGCTAGTCGACCCAATTTCGTAGCAATTCGCAACCCCGACAGGGGAAGGACAACTCATATACAGACCGTCTCGATCGCTGGGTCGCGACGGTTATCCCGTCTCTACAGCTCAGCGAACTTTCTGTCCGACTTGAACGGGCACAGTGCCCTTTTCTTCTGGACAAAATTACAACTTACTTGATGCTTTCCTCTCCGGTCACTTCCCGTCATCGAGCATCCACCAATTTTGCGCCGTCCCAGGTGGCGGTCTATAAGCAACAGATCACGACTGGCTTACCAACTCGCGTGTGTGGAGGGAGGGGGGTCAATGAGGACTCCGTGACCACAGAGAAATTGGTACTATCGACGTCTGGGTCTGCTGGAATGGAAGTTCCTCGGCTCATGTCAACGACAAGAAAAAGCGTTTCACAAGGGTACGCCTACAGAAGCAGCTTTGCCTCCAAGCAACCGCGTCAAAGCCGAGAAAAAAGGGAATTACATTGGTTCCCATCAAGTGAAAATTAGTACGAAATTTATCAGCAGCCTATACTTATTATATTAGAAAACACATAGTTCCGTAGGTATTGAGGTGACGACGGTGAACCAAAACCGCCCAGGGTAGTATAGTGCGGCGCCTTCAGGGTGGTTTCAGGCTGCGTTCCTGGAGCAAGTCCTGGTTTCAGTCTCGGACCCACTTGAAGAACCCTAGGATAAGCAGTCGAAATTCTAGGTGACGTGTGCTCCTTGTGGCAATCCCCATCGAGGTTCGTTTAATCCGATCTTTTGTCACCAGAATCCTAGTACAAAAGTGAGTTCATGAGGAGTTGAGAGTTAGTGCCGACCCTCACGTCACAGGAACAACACTCGTGCTCTGTACTGAGCAATCAATTCCTTTAAAGCGCCCTCGCAAAGAAAGAGGCGGAGGTGCTTGAGCAGGCTCGAACCGAACTTGCGTCTCATTCCACGAGAGCACAAGTAGGACTGCATATTCGGCTCAGCCTCTTTTCCGACGCTCAGAACCGAATCCGTGTTGCCACTTGAAGAAGGGTCCAACTGGAAGCCGTGCGGCAAAAACAGTTTCATAACCGCCACAATCTGCTTCGTTTGGGAGTTATACTTTCGGTCATCACAC
Source organism: Phytophthora macrochlamydospora (assembly GCA_011947325.1). NCBI lineage: Eukaryota > Oomycota > Peronosporomycetes > Peronosporales > Peronosporaceae > Phytophthora > Phytophthora macrochlamydospora. The sequence goes on from JAAVTH010000344.1 coordinate 169,720, forward strand.
GAGACCCAGAGGATGGGAGTCTTCGTACACCATTCAAACCAGACGGCTAGTGCAGGCTTCCAAGAAGACATCCTTTTCGCCTTGCTAGAGCAAGTTTATGCAGTACTCGCCGCGTGTATTTCCGATGCTGCAACTTCACCGTGTGGGCTTGGCGTCCATGTGCTTAATATTGAGTAGTATGTTACCGACCATCAAGCCATCCAGACCGGCTTTGCAAAACCGAGCCACTGCCTTCCTGGCAATCTCAAACTCCACCACTGTATAGCACGTGGTCTTCTTTCGCATCTCGATGTTCACGGTTGGTAGTTCATAGTCTTCAAAGGTTTGCTCTAGTGCACTTGTTGAAGGAGGTCAGGTCCAGGCGAGTATCCACAGAGGCCAGGTCCGGATACACTAAGGTAAGAATCCTGATAGCAGAAAAGTGTTAGTGCCGTCCGATACCCCTTGAAAATATACTTACTTTCCCTTTTGTCCTCACAAGTGCAAGTCGACTATCAACAGCACTAACTGATATTTAACTCGTTATCCCGAATACAAGCGCTCTGCAATCCACCCAATCCTTCCTAGCATTCTCTGTGGGTCTGTACAATACACCTTCATTAATATTCCAAGCAACGTTTGACACTGTCCTTAGGGTCGCTGTGTCAGCTGGATGGCCCCGCCAAAACACGCGTTGCCGAGTTGCTTGCAAGTACTATGCGTACACTGTACTCGCCTCTTTTGAACTGGGGAAAAATAGACGAAAGAAGTACACAATGTCGGGTTTAATCTTGAGCGGGGCTGCGTAAGCACGAAATCGATTTCCAGTACTATTGGCGTTGAATGTAAAATCCATGCGAAACGACGATGACGTCAGTCCCTCCCGACTGCTGAAACATCGCGACAAGTTGGGAAGGTGAAATTTCATTCCGGGTCTGGTATTCCAGTTCATTGAAAGATTAGCTTGTCATTCTTTTCTCGGTAAACGCTAACTGCGCCCATATCGTGACGCCGTGGATCATCACATACCCTCGTTTGATCCCCGTGTGAGCGGGTGCCACGACGGCGTATTTGGGCACGACGATTAGGAGGATGCTGATGCACTTCCGTAGTTCACACGAGATTGGATTCTGCCAGATATCCTGTAAGGTGGGTTGTACTCCTCCCGTTGGGAAGGTGACAAAAAGTTGACTAACTACTGTTACCCAGGACATGCAACACGCTATTGATAAAAATAAACTTAAGCAGCGTGTGGCACCTGGCTTTGGTGAAGTCTCAAAGGAGATGTGGATATACGCCCGATGTGATAAGGACCGAATTCTTTAGCTGACCTCGCAAACATGGCGTGCATCACCAAGTCTGAAGCACAAACAAATCGTTTTCTGTCTAAACGATCGAATATTGATCCCACCCTGGATAATTCGTTAGAACTACCGCCGTGGAGGCCAATATCGATTTATGCCGCATTAGCCAACAGTGCCTACTTAGTTGTCAAAGAATACGTCAGCCCCGGCATACCGTGCAACACTTTTCAAACATGGGTTCCAGCGTGACAGAACAGTGAATGACGCGGCCTCGTTGCTGACATTGCTGACGGATAGAGTGCTGGATACACGCGAGCAACTATTTCTTCTCACAAAAGACTGTCTAAAATGCTTCGATAGAGTACTATCATGGGTAATGGAACTAATCTACAGAGGTGCTGTAGTGCCAGACACTCAACGTAATTTAGTGATTGATCTGTTAGGGGCTGGAGAAATTTCGGTCCGTACCGCTTTCGGTTGGATACCAACAGGATCGCGAGAGTTCGGCCTAGGTCAAGGCTCGATTTATCCATACAGCACATTCTGCGCTACATGGACGTACTACAACGAAAACTGGAAAGGTGTCAATGCGATAGCAATTAGACACCACCGGACTGGTAATGTCATTGAACTGAGTAGCACTATGTTTGTGGATGATCAAACGGACATTATGACAACCTGCGGAGGTATGATCGAGAGGGTTCATGTCACTACGGAAAACACGGTACTGGCGGCGTATTGGGGGCAGAAAAGTCATTCTTACTGCATATTGGGGGCCGAAATATACTGTACACTTTCCAACGGTATCACTGAATGATGGAGCTGGTGTCTCACAACCCGTGCGGGTGGTAGCCCCAGCAGAGGTTTCAAGCACCCGGGTATCCGCCAAGGAGGAGTCAATCAATGGGAATCCTCCATTGGTGATACCTGGACAAAACGGCTAGCGAACTACGGGGAAAATCAAGCACACATTGTTAATCACATTTGGATTCCTCGGATTCTGTATCGACTCGTACTTGGTGGATGTATCACAGTAGCTAAGAGACTGGATAAGTTCATCAGACAGGTGGCGCGAGACGTTTTCAGGTTACCTCACTGGTTGCCAGTCCATGTTTGCTGTGACCGTGAAAATGGAATTGATTTAAGTAATTGCGAAAGCGATGTTAACATAGATCGAGCAAATCTGTTGCAACGAATTCTCATCTCCCCACTTCTCCGGTGTACCAGGTACTCCTCGAAGCTATTGGAAATTATCAAGTCCGAATGGAAAGTCCACATAACCCATTTTGCGCTTCGATGGCCCCTCCACCGAAGGTTCAAACGTGGTTGGCACAAGTTCTTCGATATGTGTCGACGCAACATCCCCCACTGCAGTTAAGCATCGACTGAACCAATCCCCCAGAAGTCCTATCACAACGAACGAATGATAGACCGCTATTGGAGATCAACTCAATGCACATGCGCAATAATCTAATAGCGGTGAATTGGTACTCGACGTACAAACTACGATACGTTGGCGATATCTGCAAAGAGATGGGGACAGAAATCATGACCAAGGCCGCTCTCCTGCGTCGAGATGGGGAAAGGCGCGGCTAGAACAAGTTTGTGAGCTTATCGATGCTTGGAGAGCATCGCTATCAAGATTTGTTATGGGCAACCTGAAAATCCGATGGGGTGTTTGCCGATTGCTCCAGCCGCAATCCCCTTCCAGAGACGTATCAGCTGCGGCGAGTGGATTCTCGTAAGTCATGAGTTTCGACTGCCCATAGCCGACCTCGATAACACACGAAATTGGATACTATGCCAGAGAGTCACACCTCCACGAGCTGGGAATGATGAACAAAATTAAGAGGTGGCACCAACGGCAACCGGGAAGGATATATGGTACGAACGAACTCATCAGCGCGATTCATAGGAATTTCAAGATGTCTGCGTGCCGATCATTCCAATATACTTACCGAGATTGCGGGGCAGAAGACAACGGGTTATTGTTGGACTATGATAACAGTAAACGGCCACACAGGTACTAATGACCTTGGAGCTTTTGAGAAGCCACAGCGCGTAGTTGTTTTCGTCGTGACAGTGTGCTATTCACGGCTACAACGTGCCGTCAGATACGTGTTGCTCCGCCTGCCACAGATATCGCAATGCACTGTGGTGTGGGCGCTGTCATAATTGGCGCCATCCTCAATGCATCAGAGTGGGCTGCGGGGTTCAGGGCGGATGCACATCGGATGAGATTGGTGTTAAGTGCTTGCAATATCTGTGAAGAGTTCTGTGGACAATGGTGTGTGTGCAAGCTGCTGGTGGTAGCGTACTGAATGCAGCAACCACCAGCGCCAGTGGAAGCTGGTCTATATGTGATGAAGCTGGAACAGAAGTAATAGACCGTGTACCGTCCCATCTGGAAACCACTTCTCGCTAACACCGCTAGTCGCCAGCGAGACTAGAGTGCTCGGCGCTCGTTGACCTTGCAGTATCGCAGAAAGACGGGTACCAGCACCTCGTAGCCTTGTTGCAAGGGAACCGAAGAGTGGCCTCGGCAGGTAAGGTAGAATAAAAGGTTCTCAGAGGAAGAGTTTTTGGGGGTCAAGTTTGGGTCAGGTCAATTTAGAAAAAAGTTCAAATTGTAGTTTTCTCGATTCTAAAACTTGACCCAACTCGTGACCTGGCCAACCTCTATTCTATGATATTGAATAAATTCTCATACTTCATTAATGAAAAATCACTTCTTAGAGGAGGTTGTTTGCCGCACCAGTCGAGCAGTGATTATACACTTCAACTTTAACTTTTGATTGAACTGGCTCGATTAACGTCAAAGCAAAACCGTTAGGAAATACCATAAGTAAGTCAACCAATTGAAAAAAATCGCAGATATTGGTGCACTAAGTGCGGGTCAACGTTTCTAAACGCATGGCTCTGGTTCAAATCCCGTCGTGTCCTACTCTTCACGTAAGATTCGTCGCTAATCCATTCGCCGATGTCCGTTCCGTTCACCCATATGGTAATATTCATTGCATTTGGGCTAACCCACTCAGTTGTCAGTGGGGTGATTCCCGCAGCCAATCTGTGCGTCCTATACATAAATTTAGAATGCATTAGAAAATGGGCGCCCACCCGCAACGTTTTGAGTTTCAGAATTGATTCCGCTCGCGATGGACCTCTACGACTACTACTACATCGACGACGACGACGACGAGTCCACACTACTCGCACTGATGCTTGTGTTGGCGGCAGAAGGCGAGAGCAGGAGAGGAAGCGTTAGCGGGGGAAAACTACTTAACACGAGCTGATCTGCACCTGGAACCGCGTAATGGGACAGGGTGGGAGGCGATTTATGCCGCTGGGGACGACAAGGCGTTTATCCTGACAAGAGGCTTCGACGTCAGCTGCTTCCACTACACCCTCGGTTACTTCGAAGCTAAGTAAGTAGTTTTGCTTGGCGGTGGTGGCTAATCAACGCCAATGCCTGTCGATTTCGTGTAGGTGGAACGTCACGCCAATTGCAAGAGTTGATGTTGCTGAGGACGGTGAACCAAGGCCTGATCGTCGCTCACTGTCTCCTGCTGCAGACCTTGCTCTCGTCCTCCACTACATCGGCTCATCGATGCCGGAGTATGGGTTGCAGCAGATATTTGACGTGACACCGACAGTGTGCAGCAGGTATCTCGCATTCTCAATGGATATTCTCCTGAAGATTTTCAGGACAATTCTTGAGGCAACGATACGATGGCCTGTTGCTGACTACGCCGAAATGATTCGACTACTCCACCCGCGTCTGCTCAGCGGATTTTGTTTTATGAACGGGGTGAATATTCCAGTCTCCGAGTCAAACATCGACAATATCCAAAACTCATACTACAACAACTGGACTTGCCAGCAGTACTGCTCAAATGTTTTGGCGTTTGCCCCGGATGGGTGCTTGATCTGGTGCAGCGTCAACAGACCGTGAAGTTGGCACGATGCCGCAATGGCATGTTCGTTCTACCAGAAGCTTTTACACCGAACACCGGACGCCATAACCGACACTGCGTTTCCGCGGAGCCGCCAGAGTATTGAAAACATAATAAGGGCCCCGTTAAAAGCACATCAGTTCGGCCAGGTCAGTTGCAACGCCAAGGGCGTATACGAGTACCAGGAGCTGATGGCAGATAACACTGAACTCGTATGTGCACGGCAAGCTGCGAAATGGGGAATGCGATCCATTCAGGGTTCTTTCGCCCCTAAAACCTCCACTTTCCGCCGACGATCATGGATATTGGCACAAATTGTTCATGTGCTGCTGTCGTCTCCATCAAGTACGCGCACGACGAGTTGGGATAAATCAAATCAAAACCGTGTACGAGAAAATATGGCGCGGTAGCGACCCCGAAAGCGCGACGGTCTACGAGTAGTTTGCCCGGATGATGTTCTGCGGTATTGAAGCAAGGGATCGGGTGGCGCGATACTACCGCGTCGGTGAAGCTATCGTTAACGATGATTAACTCAGCGCTACTCGGAAAATAAAATAAAATGCCGTACCAAAGGCACTGCTGTCTCGATTAATTGCCTGGAATCCCTCGGCCTGGGTTGAGAAGCAGCTCAAAACCCGCGTTCTTGTGTTCCAGATCTCGCGTTATGTTTCGCTCGTCTTCCAGCTTCTCTTTCAAAATTTCCATCTTGTCCTTCACCTCGGTGCAGCGTTTTTGTATTTCGCCACGGCCACTTCATGTTGGCTCTCCAGGCGATCTTTCTGCTGGGCGAAACGGGCCATATTTTGCTCGTTACGCTGCTCCAAACGCTCGATCTTTGCGGTAAGACCCGACAAGTCGTCTCTATTGATCCGGCGGAGCTCATTTTGCGCTTCCAGTTGATGCAGAAGAAAACACTCCGATCCTGTTTGTTCGCGAGCCACCCCTTGGGCTCTGGGATGATCACTCACAGTTACCGCAAGACTTCTCCCAAACCGAGATCGTTTTTTTTTTTTTTTGTTCAGCAGCTTCACGACCAGCAGTGTTGGGTAGGGAACGACGTCGATTTGGCTCAGACGATCTTGACACGCCACCACGAGGGCGTGTTTCAGCTGATACACCACGTGTCCGCGACACCATTTCGCGAGCTCCTTGGGTTGGGAGGACATCACGGCGAAGTGGAACAGCAGCAGTTTTACTCGGACGCGAATTTGAAAAGGACTCATGGCTTCGACGGGTAGTTGTAGTCGAGACTCCACGCAAATTTGTCGTGGTTATGCCTTCAACCGCTTGAGTATTTGTCCGTCACTATCCGCTTGAGGAGCAACTCTACTTTGAATCGGAGATAACCTCGGGGTAGATCGCGCGATCGACGTCGCACGGAAACATGTTCTTCCACTTGTTGCGGGTCTTGAGCCAAAATTCGGTAGGGAGTTGAACGTGTGATATAAGCCGCAGCATCATTCGGACGATAACTTTCTGTCGGCATGTTCATGTGCCGTTGGTACTGATTGGACTGGCCGGGGTAGCTCGGAATGTCTCCTGCAGATCTGGGAACGCCCTCTGAAGGCCTGCCAACGCTGGTAGAGCAGTCTCGCGATCTCCAGACAGAGTTTTTCTAAATGAAGACCGCTGAATGCGTTGAAGTGCTGGGACTGACCACCGCCACTCGCGTCTCGGCCGGATCGATGTATATGCTGCGGTGAACAGGACCCGGTGGCGTTCCTTCGTCTGTCGAAAGTGAGTACGTCTGTTCATGTTGACTCTGAGAGGCTGAGGCGCCGCCATCGAACGAAGCAGACTTGTAACTACTCGAATCGGACTAAGCGTCTTCTTCTGCTTCAAAGCCGTCGGATTCGGATTGGTCAGACATGGAATCGTCGGACGACATCGACATTGCAACGGGGTGGGTGCACCCGTCGCTAGCTCGGACCGGAGAGGAACGCAATACGAAGACCGAGTCTGTGGTTTGAGGAAATTGACTCTGTGGCGTGGGCCACTGAATTAAAGCCGACACATGATTGGCTGACGTTAAATCTGTTACCCAATCAGCGGATGCCAACGCACCACAGCCTTGATGCGTGCCGTTATACCTATTTATGTATTTAGTGTGGATCTAAATGAATTTTACATAACTCTGCGATTGTTGATAGGGGTTGACCCAAACTTGACCAGAACTTGACCAAAAAAGACATCTTGACCCGACTTGACCCCAATAAAATGGACTTGACCCAAACTTGGCCCCAAAACATTACTTTCTCAGACTCCTCACTTCCAGCGACAACCCGTCGCTCTTCGTATACACGGCCAAAAGGTGTTCTTCTCGCCTTTTGGCCTTGCCGGTGGATTGATATGCACTACGATTCTGTAGACGTGCTCACCGACATGCACAATCCATCAAAATCAATACGCTCGGTGCTCGTCAATGTAATTTCAGTTAGCAAAGCATATAATCTCCCAGTACAATAGCCCTGAAATGTAGAGCATGTTCTATACAAATTCATCACCTCCTGCATCCAACCTTCGCTGCCTTCAAAGTTCTTCGTGTGCCGGATCTTATTGCAGTTACGCTCGAACAATGCGTGCACCTCTGCCCTCTCATAGTATGTACTCGTCCGCGTTTAAAAACCTAGAATGCTTTGGATGGGCTTCGTTCTAACCATGCTCGCGCAAGGACAGCAACAGGAAGAAATAGCGTTGTTCCAGACTTATTAAATCATCGACAAATGTCGACATCTTGGCGAGTCTCAAGACACCATCACACTACCCCATCTCGACGCACGAGCAGCGTCTGAGTGAAGTGGTCCTTTGTCAACCGGTAGTTGATAGCCACTGGGTTTAGCTGTACCGTATGATGGAGCCAGAGCCGTAATATGTCGTCAGAAGCCCCGATGCTAGCTCCACGTCTTCTGCCAATGTCTTGGCAGGAGCTCCACAAATTACTGTATCATCGTTTATCGGAGGCACCAAATCCAAATTGGACTTAACATCCAGCACAGAGCTCTTGGTGGCATCTTTATCACACTCGTAATCGCATGAAGACCTCGCGATGCGCCATCCTCAGCTGCTGTGTGCCTTCCGTAAGAAGACGATCCACCTTCTGGTCGACGTCGCTATTGTTGCAATTGCTAGCTGTATTCTCGTCCCATGGCGAATTTTGGGCAGATGAGATATGCAACTAAAGCCTTCGTCCGCGGTTCCAACAAAAGACGACGACAACTTCAGCGTTGAGAACAGTAACTCACGTTGTACCTGACCTTCTACACACATTCGCGCAGAGCTAGAAATCTTTGCGGCCAGTCTCTCATGTCTTTGAAGCTATCCTTCTTCCGTCGTTATCGACCTATGTAGATTGGGATCACACAGGTGAGCTTATTGCTGCTAAAGGTACCCAATGCGACCTTTAACAGAACTATCAACTCCAATGCGGTCAGATCGCTGCACCGCATCTCAACACGATCCATACCGCGACCAGTGCAGTAACAACCTCCATTTTGACTAGCTGGTTCCCGTCTCCGAGTCGAATGTTGTCGAAAAATAACAAGGTCTTTGTCGCTATCACAGTGTTAAAAGTAAGTTCTGAATGTTCAGAATCGCCCTCTGGAACAAAGTTACCGATGGTGCGGTACGGGTATACGATTGGATTCATCTCAACCTGATAACAGGGTTCGCCGAAAAATGGAGATGATTAGATTGGGGTGGGGGATGGAGAATCGGAAATTGTTGGAACATGTGCCAATCAACTTGCCTCATCCTTTTCGACCTACATCATGAAATAGTACGTTGACAATGCTACTTTATCCGGCCTGGCATCCATCACGATCCAGCATGTGGAGACTGCCGTCTTGACTTAGACTAGAGCGATGAGTGGCTCATCTTGGCAGCCTCGACATCGCCGTCATCATTGTTGCCGTCGTTGTCGCCGTATCCATCCGCCAGCCGCTGCGTCGCTACCGTCTACATTTTCATGACGAGCTTCGTCGCTGGCGTCGTTGTCGTCTTGGCGAACACTACCTCACTATCTTTGGCATCTTCGTCGCCGATTTTCTTCGTGGAGTCAAGCACCTTGGTTTCCTCCTCTCCGCGATAAGCATGAGGCTGCATGGTTGCAACCGAGGAACGATTTGCGACGGGATTGGCTGAGGTATCGGTATTGGAACGGCCATTATCACGAGTGGAACGCTTTGCCATGCTTGAGCGAGTGAGATACAGATTTGCGCCAACGCCGTCCTCAGGACCCTGAGCCAAAAATGAGTTGTCTCCATTCGTGGTATAAGCGCCCGATAAGCATTCGCCAGATCACGTTTCGCGACTTCGGGCTCCGCTAGCCCCACAATCTACACAGATTGCCTCAATACGTTTGCTGAAAAGCGACTTTCGCCAGGGAATTCCGTTGACTTCTCTATACCAACTTTCGCTACGCGGCGGCTTGTGGTCGAAGTCAAAACAATCTTGGGTCTAGGCTGTATCTTACAATCCATACTCGGCCTCATAAGTGATGTCCAATCCCCTGGCGACCATGTTGGTGAACGACATGGGCTGGTGGCTGTCTTGGCTGGTGCTGCTGCTGCTGATCCCTTCGGCTCCTCGAGGGCCTCGACCCACTTTGCTCGCGCGGCGCAGATCTTCAACTGACACAGCAAGATCGACTCGCGTCTGTCTGGCGGCCAGCGCGCTCTTCCAGGGCCGCTCTCCTATCCTGCCAACGTGCCTATCACGGTCGGCGCTTCTTTCAGCGTTGCATGACGCGGCGGGTTTTGTCTGCAAAACCGCGGTCGGCGCAACGAAATAGCCGCCCCCAACGCCAGAATTGCCCGCGACGGAGACCGCAGCTCGCGAACGTTGCCGCGCCCAGCAGCCCCAACACAGCTACAGATAGCCGAGCCGGGACCTGCGCCGAGAGCGGCGAATTGCGCGCGGCGAGCCCTCGAGTTGCCCTCGTCCATGTTCCATTTTCCGAGGAGGGGGACGCGAGTGTCCCAGCGTGCCCTCTTGGCCGCGACAACCATCGGCCAGCAACAAGACTCGATCTTGGCTTGGCTCCCGGGCGAAAACGCCGCAATCGTAGCCGTCGTGGTAATGGCACCGAGCAGCAGCAGCAGCAGCCCAGACCCGACCATGGCAGCGGAGACCCTGGCGACCAAAATCCGCCCCACCCGGCCGCGTTGCCGCGCTTGATCGGCGCCGCGAGCTCATGTCTCGCAGCTTTCGTTCCAGTGCGGGGGATTCAGCCATCGCATGTGGTCAGCGAGAGGAGGCAGTCTTGGGAAGGGAATCGAGCATGGCCCGGGCGAGCGCGGTGCCTCTCAAAGGTGCTCCAAGTCAAAGGCGCTCCAAGTCAAAGGCGCGCCAAGTCAGCTCAAGTCGCGGGAGATCGCGCGAGACGGAGCGTGACTCGGTTCAGACCATCGGTTCAGCGGCGCCAGACATAAAGTGCGGGCTCGCCTCTTCTAGGCACCATGATTTCAGCACGCGTCCGTACTGCGTGTTCGAGGCGGGCCAGCCATTTCACAGCCTTGAAGTCGATGATGTCCCGGAACTAGCCATATACGCCTGCCCCGCAATATCGCCGCGGCCAATCTGCACTTGTGTTTTCCTCGGCTACAGCGCATATTTCCGTGGTGCTGTGATCGCATGCATATCATAGCGCAGCATGGCCGCCGCCCGCCGATCTGGTATAGCCGTACGGGAGCACCAAAAGCCAAGCGGATCACGGCCACCAGCGCCAGGGTCCTGTGCACGCCTCACTCGGTGCTCGCGTTTTGACGTTTTGACCCTGCAGCAAGGGCAGAACACGTTTACAACCCGCGCATTTCGCCGCGACAGCACTCCTTTGCTCGCTCCCTGCATGCCAGGACAAAGCATAGCCCGGACCACCAAAAGCCATTCGCTGCCTTTAATCGAAGCGAGCTGCAAACCGCCGTGTTTTGGTGGCGCTCGGATTCAAACGCGAGGCACCCACAGCAGTCAGCGGAAAGCTCGGCTGGCCAAGGTAGATAGATATTCACGAACGAATCCGCCTTCACGGCAGCACGAATTGAAAGCAGTTTGCAGCCTCATTCGAACAGCCGAGAAATCATCGCCACAGCCGCGAGCCGCCAACACGGCAGGTCTCTCGATAGTGCGCGGTTGATATTGCGCCGGGACATTTCATCTCGTCAGGATACACCGTGTGCGCGGGCTAATGCAAGCACGCTTCGCTGTCCGGCGCTGCCGAGCACCGGGTCTTCGCTCGGTAAATCCCGACGCTTGCTCTTTCTCGACTCTTTATCGCCTCGAGCGCATTGCTTGTTGCCCAAGCAAACGTCGCAGACACCGCTGTATCCGAGGATCCAGGCGCCGTCGCCCGTTCGTGCGAGCGCAGCATCATCTTGATCGCGTTTCCTCGCGGTCCAACCTGCGAGTGAACATCGTGGGCAACGAAACGATCGCCAAGACTTGCATGACCGCCCTCGACGGCATCAGCAGACTGCCGGGGATCTCGCGCGGCCAATATCGAACACAACAACTTGAGCAACGCTCGGGCAGCACCACGCCCTCAGCACCCGTCACAGATGTCCTGCTGAATATCCGCGGCAACAACGCCACCAGCTCAGCGACGACAGCTTCGACCTTGGTTCCAGTGAAACAAAACTTGGCACCGGTATAATAGAGGCGCGAGCATGTCTCCGAGCGGAGAGCACGGGCGACGCTCGTTGTTTCGAAGTTGAGTCGCGACTATCCGTCGGGATGGAGTACAAAACTCCAGGGCTGTCTTCACCCACCGGGTGCACACTTCACGGCGCCTCGTTCCGCTGCTGTCCTGCATCACTCGTTGACGTCCTGCATGACGAGTTTGATGAAGTCGCCGCGGTGTCTACGATGAGGTACCACACAGAGAGGCTCAGGTACCAACAACGCCACATCCTGCTCCAAGCAGCAATTCTGTCGTAGCTTCTCCCCGCCCTGGTACCCCAGCAGAGCGCTCTCGTTGGCTCGGCGCTTCAGCTTCAGTAACGAACCGTTGCCCATGACGCTAGCCACTTGGATACACCGCCCCCACCCGAGCGCCAGCCGCTGAGCAACAGCCTTGGCAACGGACCTGAAAAACGTCGACGTAGCGCCGCTTTGTACTTGGACTTGAATCAAAGAATGGCCAGAGAGGGCTGCAGACATCACTCACATCCCCTTTTGACGACTGGAAGTTGGTCCTGGCACCACATGCGCACGGGCAGCAGAGAACACGTCGCGCCACTTGCCACGCCAACGCCCGCGCTGGATCTCGAGTGAAACTCGCCATACAGAGAACAAGTGAATGGGTTCAACCTTGTTAGGTGATGTTCCTGGGACATCTCATCCTCGTGCTTTCGTGAGTTTTATATGGAGTTTCCCATCAAACTGTAGGCAGATTGACTGTATTCCAAACCCCTTGACTTCGGTTTGCTAAATGGACCTGGGATCAAAGTCGTTCGAGAAATCATAAGCGCAGCAAGCAATCTACGGTAAGATCTTCATGTGATTGGTCAAAACCTTGTATCTGCCGATCCGTTCTGTACATTCAATCCCACAACGGTGCTACAAGCTTCGGTCGCCATGAGCGACACAGGCCCGCAGACAGCGGGACAAAAGGCAAAACGGACGTTTATTGCGCTGCAGAGCCATGTGCAGTGTTTAGTGTCGATGAGTCTTTGCTGCAGCGTTTAGCCCCTATTACAGTCAAGCGAGCGTCGAATGTCTTGTTCACATGTATTAACCGTCCAAGCAAGGTGGATTGACAAAGAAACACGAGGTGCTTGGTAGCATCAGTCGAGGCCTCTTGCGGGGTTGAGGCACTTCTTTCTCGGTGGTATTCGCGTCACAAGTCAGGTGGGACGACCAAGTCAGTAAGGGATATTTATCACACCGCAAGACAACTATTCTGACATTTATCAAACAGCAAGACATATTTGCAATCGTCCTGTCATTGGTCGAAACAGCTGAAGCAACCTCGACCGCAAGAGGAGACCCGACGGACAGCTCGCTGCTCGGTATGCGATCAGTGCCACGAGGCTCCCGACGGTGTCAGTGAAGGTGCAGTGCGTGCACTCGACACGCAGAAAGCCAGCCGACTGATGTATTGCTGTTCTGTCGGATTTTGCAGCGGAGCTCAAGAATCGCCTACAGTATGATCGCTAGGTTCCGCCCGATATGTCAGTGCAACCGGTGGTGTTATCAGGTATGTTAGCTACGCAGAAGTCTCACTACGCAGTGATTGACGCAATCCTCAATAACAGCGCAGAAAAATGGTAGAAGAATTCGGCGCACTGTGAGCAAGACCAATCGGTAAGCAAAGTTATTCAATATCTAAAGTCATGATACAGCGTTTGTAACTAACACAAGTTTTGCCGCTGTTGCTGCTTGCCCACAGCTATTTTACACGCTGAGAATGGGCACCCTTCGAGGATGCAGGCTCCAGGTGCGATCGGTTCGTCGGGAGCTTCAAGTTCCTGGCTGGTAGAACGACAACGCTGCGAATTATGCCCGTTTCGCCACAATTGCTACACTTGTACGCATTGCATTTTGTTTAAACGGTGCGGATACCAATGAATTCAAGTACTCATCAATATCATCGGAGTTGTCAATCTGGTGAGGGGCTGAGCTTGGTTTTGGTCTTACACAGTTGTTTTCACCTCTGTTGCGCTTTCTCTTTCTTGTTTTATCAATATCTCGCTTGTCGCTCGGATGTATGCGCGGTTTACAGGCTTGGCCATATAGAGGAGGTGACAACACTTCACTCAACGCAACAAGATCGTCCTCATGAGGCAGTCGAATCTCAACAGCAGAGAAGGCGTCGCGCAGACGTTTGATTTTATACGCCTGGTGATAATAATCGTAAATGTTGAAGCCGTGATCAGTTTCACGAAGGCTGTACAGCACGGCTTGGACGTGCCGACATGGAACCTGTAAGTGCTCAGACGCGGGACATCGCGTGCATTGACCAGAAGACATATCCACTTCTGAAACGCGTAGAGCTCCAGCTCTAGCGCTACGATCGCGGGAATTGAAAACACTGTAAATACCTATTTTGATCCTCACACAGTGCAATTTTTCACATGCTTTTTCTCCTTGTCCATCAGATCCTTCGCGTGTGGAGTTATGACGAACAGTTTCGAGCTCCATCCATCTAGCTGGACGAATCGCTTCTCACAAATCATTGCTGTACGAATACAAATGTTTTGCATCGATCGGTAGACAAGTAATTTTCTTGTCGAGTCCCACAATAAGTCGTTGTTGTGGCCTTCAGCTCCGCTTGTAGTTCTGACTCCAAACAGGGGCAAAGCACTTCCGTAAGAAGAGACAGTAGCGTAGCTCTTCTGCCATGTTTTTCTACGCCCTTCACAGCTGAATTACCCAATAATGTCCGGCTCGTGGGGTGCAGTGCGCTCAAATAAGGCCACACGAATTCCTCTACAATCTTACCAGCCACAGTTTTCCTCAAAGGCTCTGGGTAATTCTGTTTAATTCTATCTGTATTTTCATTCAACACAGATAGCGATGGCGAGCTCTAAATGCTCAAGGTGTCATCTTGCACTTGCTTAGCGTTGAGCTTGAAGAACCGAAATTTATCCATTGTGTTGAACCGTAAGTGTAAAGCACAAAATTTTAAGTGGATGCTGATTCCCATTTTCGCCAATAATTCCTGCGCGCCCAATTGCTTGCCGCGGTCAGTGAATATCGGGCGATCATGCAAGCGAATTCCGCCGACAACACAATTACTAAAAACCCATGCAAAGTTGTCATTCGTCTCCTTGTGGACATAAGCGACTGCAACAGGAACCACGTGCATGTCACCATCTTTTGCTAGAAGTGTCAAGCAGACGCCATTATACTCAGGATGTGTCATAAAAGTTCCATCACATTCCCAGACTGGAATAAAGCTCTCTTGGATGCTAACGACACTTCCAAAAGAAATAAAAGCCCTAAAAAAATCGTCCTTCCGAATCCAGTTGAAGACACATACGGGAACCAGCATTTTTAAGGCAAATTGGTCCATAAAACTGGGCAGTAAATCGTACTCTTGTTTCGCGTTGCTCAACGACTTCTTTTTAGCAGCGGTAATCAGGCGATAAAGCGTTGCTTGTTTGCGCTTTGTGTCAACATCATCAACCTCCATCACGCTGTGCCCTACGCGAGCTTTGGCGACCGAGTGACCTTCTATTATCGCAGCGTTGAAACCACGCAGTAGGGCAATCTGCTGACTATCAGGGTCAGGACGACCAACGCTACTACAGTTTTGTATGTGTTCCACATTCAGTCGTGATATGTACCATGAGCCAACAGCAACATGATAGAACGTCGAGCTTGGTTTCTTGCGCGAACTACTGGGATTGGCTTTGGGTGGCCGCTTCTCGGTTAGCCACACCGACCAAGAGCACGACGTCACGAGTCCCTCTTCATTCTTAGACGTTTCTACACAATTTATCTTCCGGGGTTTCCTCTAGACTTAACACGAACAGAAAAGTCCTGATTCAAAGCGTAGTCTTGCACAAAATGCCGCGAAGTGCCAGCATCATCAAACACGTCGCTTAATATCAGCTCTTCGCGGCCATATAAACTGGTGAGATTTATCCGTGACCCCGCCATGCGAAATGACTTCAGAAGCAAGGAAACCAAGAAGAAGTAGCCAACACCGACCTGCGCTATTTCCAGCAGTGGTTGCTTCAGCTGTTTCGACCAATGACAGGACGATTGCAAATATGTCTTGCTGTTTGATAAATGTCAGAATAGTTGTCTTGCGGTGTGATAAATATCCCTTACTGACTTGGTCGTCCCACCTGACTTGTGACGCGAATACCACCGAGAAAGAAGTGCCTCAACCCCGCAAGAGGCCTCGACTGATGCTATCAAGCACCTCGTGTTTCTTTGTCAATCCACCTTGCCTGGACGGTTAATGCATGTGAACAAGACATTCGACGCTCGCTTGTAGTGTTGGGATTTACCCAGGTAATTCCCTTCTTACCCGGTAAGTCGGTAAAAATGCTTTTTACCTGCGGGTAATTACCTTTCGGTAACTACATCTAACGCTCAACTCACTGCAGTGAATTTATTTCGATCAGACCAATCCAGTATGCATGCATTCAACGACAATATATTCAATCCCAAGTGCACTGCAATGTACTTACGCAATATCTGACATTTCCTGCATCTCCTCGTCAGCTTGGCATTCTTCAGCGGTGTCGATCGCTTCGTCATCATCATCATCAAAGGCATCGTCTCCATAGGCATCGTCTTCATCGTCCCATGTGTCCAAGTCGCCGTCGTGAGCGTCGGGATACATATCATCCGCCACATTATCTCGAACCGGTTCACTAGTTGTTGCTACAATATTCAGTACACGAAAACAAGCTTTCCACCCGCGACGCATGCAGCCGATTCCTTCGCTTCGTGTGAATGAAGTCATGGATACTCCAGGATCGCTCGCTCGACGCTGACGAAGAAGGAATTGTGAAAATCTTTTCAGCAATTCCACTGAGTAGTGGGAATCTTTTGCAGCCGTGCATCATCCAGTAGCTAGACGGAGAACACGGAAACTTTGTTGGTGCGGTATTGGTACGCTGCCAGTAGTGTCGGAGGCGAGACCACTCTTCAACTTCTCCTTCGTATTTTTCAAAACTTTAGGGTCGTTTGTTATCGCCTTTGCCATGGTAACGATGTTGCTCATTGCAAGATCCAAATCACCTTTGACTTGTGCCGTACCAGCTGCAAACTTCGAGATGTCTGTAGTTTGATCCAACAATTAGGCGGCCCTTACGGGAGCAGTGACAAGAAAATTGCGTCTGCCATCGATCAACTGGAGAACTTCACTCTGGATCTCACCGTACTTGGTCCGGTCTTCTGCAGTCGCATCCGCAATTGGGCTGTGATACGCGTCCAGATCTTTCAACTTGACGAACTCGCTGTAGATGGATGAAATGTAAGTCTTGTCCTTTTCGCAGAGTGCCAAACTCTTGTTGATAGGAGAAAGGATATCGACCACACGCTTGCACTCATTCCACTTGTTCTGGTCTGCCACAATCGATTGCGCTCGCTCCAACTTAGGTCTTGTTTTCTTCGTGTTGTAGCGCTTTAGCAACGTCGAGTCGTCGAACATGGATCGAATGATGTACTGGTTTCTGAAAACACTGCGAACACACTTTTCGACAGTATACCAACGGGTAGGAATAGGAACACTCAGCGCAAGCTTCTTCTCACCTGCTGTAGTCATGCCCTTCTGTTTGGTACGAAATCGATCCAGTAGACCATGTCTAACGCGAACAAACTTGGCCACGTGCTTGGCATCATCCTGTACAGCCGCTATGCGGTTTATCTTCAGCACATCCTTCATCACCAAGTTAAAGCTGTGAGCTCCACACCCCGTGCAAAAAATGTAGGGCCGCGTTTTCTTCAACTCCGACCATGCTGCCAGCATATTTTTTGCGTTGTCAGTGACGACGGAGCAAATAGTTCCAGGAGCTCCAATTGCGGTCTCAACTTCATTAATCACATCATTGATACAGTCTGCAATGTAAACACCTGAGTGTTCTTCTTCTCCGGTAGCAATTGACTTCCAAAAGACTGGCTTCATATCTGGCGACGCAAGCATGAAATTGATGATACTCTGGTTGTTTGTGTTCGACCAACCATCCGTCGACAGTGCCATGTATGGCTGCTCTTTCAGAGTGTCAATGACAGCCACCTTGCGTGCTAGGTACACCTGGCCAAGTAGTGGGCCGGCAATACGCTTCCGCGATGGCAAGCGAAAGCCAGGACAAGCTTGAGCATAAAAGCTCTTGACAGCAGGATCTTCAACCATGCGAAACGGGACACCCGTAGCGTAGCACATATTGGCAAAGCTCAACTCCAGCTCCTCTTGAGTGGCTCGACACACTGACGACCTCGGAATCGGATGCCCGTCGTTTCCAAAGATCGCGCGTCTTGCTGAAGGATTACGGACGGGAGTTATGCGTCCATGGCGCCGAGCAACATCAGGAGGAACAGTTTCGCATTTGGGCACCTTTGAAGTTCCAGCAAAATGAGGCGCAAGGTTCTTCTTCCGCTGCGCGTTGTAAATCATCCGGTTGCAGTACCTGCACCGGACGTCTGGATGCTGCTTTACTCCTTTCTGGGCCGGGACAACTTTAATGAAATGGTCCCAAATGTCATGCTTCTTGCCCATGTCCCTTAATTGCTGCGGCTTGAGCTCTGCTTGGCTTGTTTGGAAGTGTGCCATACGTTTGAAAAGTCGTTAGGAGGATCTTCAACGTGAAAGATTCGCGGTTGCGTCAACCAATTACCCGGGTAACCCGGGTAGTTACCCACAGGTACCCGGTAAAAATTTACCGTTTGGTAATTACCCGGAACAACACTACTCGCTTGACTGTAATAGGGGGCTAAACGCTGCAGCAAAGACTCATCGACACTAAACACTGCACATGGCTCTGCAGCGCGATAAACGTCCGTTCTGCCTTTTGTCCCGCTGTCTGCGGGCCTGTGTCGCTCATGGCGACCGAAGCTTGTAGCACCGTTGTGGGATTGAATGTACAGAACGGATCGGCAGATACAAGGTTTTGACCAATCACATGAAGATCTTACCGTAGATTGCTTGCTGCGCTTATGATTAGAGACCCGGGACAGTGGTCCCGGGGAGTACGCAGTTCGACAAGATAAAAAAGTAAAAGGGAGCAAGGTTTGGATTGAACGTCAAGTCAGCATTACAATGCACCAAAACAAAGCTCAAAGTCAAAATCAGCATTTTTATAATATGCAAATAATTGTCTGCAGATCTAGTATGGATTCAACAATAGCGCGAAGCGTATTATTGTTGTGAGCTTAGCACACAAGTAGTCAGGTCATATGAACAAAACGAATACAACTCTAAAGTATGCTCACGTTGACACGAGAGCGCCACTAAGAGCGGTTTTAACTGTTATGAGCGGCTTAACATGAATTTCCTAACCCCAACACGATTATTTTATACTTTAACGAAAAAATAAGGACCGATTTCTGGGAGGCTCGCGTGACCTCAATATCAATAATGTGATTTTAGTTTGAGCAAAAATATGTTGATCAGATTCTTTGAGTACCCTGTTCTGGCGAGAGCAGCCATTATTAGTTTTTTTATACCTGGTTTTGGCGAGACTAGAAAAATTTGTACCCTATCACCATATCTTACAGTAAAAAAGTTCAGCCCCTACCGTCTTACCCGCACAGAGCGCGTATGCGCTCAAATAAAATACAACGCCCAGTGAGCGCTCTATTCGTTTATACCGCCTAGGCGCTATACATCGGACAAATGCTAAAACACTGTCGAAAATGGTCGGTCCGTTGGTGCAAGTACAAATGCGATCACTTCACCTGCTGAATTTTGGTGCTGACGGCTCTACTGGTAAGGGCATGGACTGGCAAGCGGCTGGTACATGGATCGATTCCAGCGGAGGCCAATTGAGGGCCCACACAATGTGGGAAGAGGGTTGTCGCGAGTCCTTCTCGTTAATGCTCCGCACCGCCCCAGGTATGTAATGCAGCTCAATTTGAAGTGGGTGTAATGATCACAGACTAACATTTTTAACGTATAGTTGCAGATTATTGGCATAGTATCCGACCCGTTCACTTGCAAAAGTATGGTAGCTAACGACAGCGATTAGTTTATTGATTACACCATGTATCCACCTGCTTGCACCGCAAACCCACCGCCGCATCTAACCAGGCAAACCTCCTTCGTCGCGTTATCTACACCTTGATGCTGTAGCTGTGTCGGGTATGGGCCATGGTGATGTCTTGGCGATTCAGAAATGAGAGAGAAACCTCGAGCTCTCACTGTTAGAACAATGGTTGGTCGCTGGTAAGATTGGTTGTTCTGCGGTGCTATCCACTGGTCAGCAATCCCCGTATGGTATTGCCGCTATGCGTTGTATTATGGTGGGCGTTGCAATCGCGGTTGTGGAATTATATTTTTCACTGCCACTTTTTTATTAAGCGCATGTGCGCTCTGTGCGGGGTAAGACGGTAGCACAGTTCTTACGAACTGCGGATTTCTCGAACGACTTTGATCCCAGGTCCATTTAGCAAACCGAAGTCAAGGGGTTTGGAATACAGTCAATCTGCCTACAGTTTGATGGGAAACTCCATATAAAACTCACGAAAGCACGAGGATGAGATGTCCCAGGAACATCACCTAACAAGGTTGAACCCATTCACTTGTTCTCTGTATGGCGAGTTTCACTCGAGATCCAGCGCGGGCGTTGGCGTGGCAAGTGGCGCGACGTGTTCTCTGCTGCCCGTGCGCATGTGGTGCCAGGACCAACTTCCAGTCGTCAAAAGGGGATGTGAGTGATGTCTGCAGCCCTCTCTGGCCATTCTTTGATTCAAGTCCAAGTACAAAGCGGCGCTACGTCGACGTTTTTCAGGTCCGTTGCCAAGGCTGTTGCTCAGCGGCTGGCGCTCGGGTGGGGGCGGTGTATCCAAGTGGCTAGCGTCATGGGCAACGGTTCGTTACTGAAGCTGAAGCGCCGAGCCAACGAGAGCGCTCTGCTGGGGTACCAGGGCGGGGAGAAGCTACGACAGAATTGCTGCTTGGAGCAGGATGTGGCGTTGTTGGTACCTGAGCCTCTCTGTGGTACCTCATCGTAGACACCGCGGCGACTTCATCAAACTCGTCATGCAGGACGTCAACGAGTGATGCAGGACAGCAGCGGAACGAGGCGCCGTGACGTGTGCACCCGGTGGGTGAAGACAGCCCTGGAGTTTTGTACTCCATCCCGACGGATAGTCGCGACTCAACTTCGAAACAACGAGCGTCGCCCGTGCTCTCCGCTCGGAGACATGCTCGCGCCTCTATTATACCGGTGCCAAGTTTTGTTTCACTGGAACCAAGGTCGAAGCTGTCGTCGCTGAGCTGGTGGCGTTGTTGCCGCGGATATTCAGCAGGACATCTGTGACGGGTGCTGAGGGCGTGGTGCTGCCCGAGCGTTGCTCAAGTTGTTGTGTTCGATATTGGCCGCGCGAGATCCCCGGCAGTCTGCTGATGCCGTCGAGGGCGGTCATGCAAGTCTTGGCGATCGTTTCGTTGCCCACGATGTTCACTCGCAGGTTGGACCGCGAGGAAACGCGATCAAGATGATGCTGCGCTCGCACGAACGGGCGACGGCGCCTGGATCCTCGGATACAGCGGTGTCTGCGACGTTTGCTTGGGCAACAAGCAATGCGCTCGAGGCGATAAAGAGTCGAGAAAGAGCAAGCGTCGGGATTTACCGAGCGAAGACCCGGTGCTCGGCAGCGCCGGACAGCGAAGCGTGCTTGCATTAGCCCGCGCACACGGTGTATCCTGACGAGATGAAATGTCCCGGCGCAATATCAACCGCGCACTATCGAGAGACCTGCCGTGTTGGCGGCTCGCGGCTGTGGCGATGATTTCTCGGCTGTTCGAATGAGGCTGCAAACTGCTTTCAATTCGTGCTGCCGTGAAGGCGGATTCGTTCGTGAATATCTATCTACCTTGGCCAGCCGAGCTTTCCGCTGACTGCTGTGGGTGCCTCGCGTTTGAATCCGAGCGCCACCAAAACACGGCGGTTTGCAGCTCGCTTCGATTAAAGGCAGCGAATGGCTTTTGGTGGTCCGGGCTATGCTTTGTCCTGGCATGCAGGGAGCGAGCAAAGGAGTGCTGTCGCGGCGAAATGCGCGGGTTGTAAACGTGTTCTGCCCTTGCTGCAGGGTCAAAACGTCAAAACGCGAGCACCGAGTGAGGCGTGCACAGGACCCTGGCGCTGGTGGCCGTGATCCGCTTGGCTTTTGGTGCTCCCGTACGGCTATACCAGATCGGCGGGCGGCGGCCATGCTGCGCTATGATATGCATGCGATCACAGCACCACGGAAATATGCGCTGTAGCCGAGGAAAACACAAGTGCAGATTGGCCGCGGCGATATTGCGGGGCAGGCGTATATGGCTAGTTCCGGGACATCATCGACTTCAAGGCTGTGAAATGGCTGGCCCGCCTCGAACACGCAGTACGGACGCGTGCTGAAATCATGGTGCCTAGAAGAGGCGAGCCCGCACTTTATGTCTGGCGCCGCTGAACCGATGGTCTGAACCGAGTCACGCTCCGTCTCGCGCGATCTCCCGCGACTTGAGCTGACTTGGCGCGCCTTTGACTTGGAGCGCCTTTGACTTGGAGCACCTTTGAGAGGCACCGCGCTCGCCCGGGCCATGCTCGATTCCCTTCCCAAGACTGCCTCCTCTCGCTGACCACATGCGATGGCTGAATCCCCGCACTGGAACGAAAGCTGCGAGACATGAGCTCGCGGCGCCGATCAAGCGCGGCAACGCGGCCGGGTGGGGCGGATTTTGGTCGCCAGGGTCTCCGCTGCCATGGTCGGGTCTGGGCTGCTGCTGCTGCTGCTCGGTGCCATTACCACGACGGCTACGATTGCGGCGTTTTCGCCCGGGAGCCAAGCCAAGATCGAGTCTTGTTGCTGGCCGATGGTTGTCGCGGCCAAGAGGGCACGCTGGGACACTCGCGTCCCCCTCCTCGGAAAATGGAACATGGACGAGGGCAACTCGAGGGCTCGCCGCGCGCAATTCGCCGCTCTCGGCGCAGGTCCCGGCTCGGCTATCTGTAGCTGTGTTGGGGCTGCTGGGCGCGGCAACGTTCGCGAGCTGCGGTCTCCGTCGCGGGCAATTCTGGCGTTGGGGGCGGCTATTTCGTTGCGCCGACCGCGGTTTTGCAGACCAAAACCCGCCGCGTCATGCAACGCTGAAAGAAGCGCCGACCGTGATAGGCACGTTGGCAGGATAGGAGAGCGGCCCTGGAAGAGCGCGCTGGCCGCCAGACAGACGCGAGTCGATCTTGCTGTGTCAGTTGAAGATCTGCGCCGCGCAAGCAAAGTGGGTCGAGGCCCTCGAGGAGCCGAAGGGATCAGCAGCAGCAGCAGCACCAGCCAAGACAGCCACCAGCCCATGTCGTTCACCAACATGGTCGAGAGCGCGGCCGCCGCCACCGGAGAGTGGAGCGCGCAGGTCGAGGAGAGCAAGCAGCAGTCCGTGCCCGAGGGCCGCGGGCTCTGGACGCCCGAGGAGCACGGTCTCTTCGTGGACGGCATCAAGCTGTTCCCGTCCGGGCCCTGGAAGGACATCGCCGCCCACGTGGGCTCGCGCACGGCGCGCCAGACCATGACGCACGCGCAAAAGTATCGCCAGAAGATCGCGCGACGGCTGCGCAACGTGCGCATGAGCGGCAAGCACAACCTGCCGTTCCTCATGGACAGGTCCTCGCGCTTCAACGCGTTGCTCAACAGCGACGAGCAGTTCAACGACTCGATCCTGGCCACGTCACTCGCCATCGCCGCCGAGCGCGAGTTGGACCTGCTGGGCGAGGCCGGCGAGGTGGGCTCGCCAAGCATGCAGATGGACCTTCAGATGAGCATGCAGATGGACATGCAGATGGGCATGATGCCGACGCCGTCCATGGAGGCCATGGGGCCCCCGAGCGCGTACCAGCAGAAGCAGCTGCCGCTGGCGATCGACTTCTCGGCCACGGAGAGCAATCCGTACTACCTGGACGGCCCGTCCTTCGAGCCCAGCGATGTCGAGTTCGACAAGTGCATAGACTTCCTGATCGAGACGTTCCACCGCGAGTCGTAGGCCCCAGCGGGTGCGACTGGTGCTGTGGCATCGGTCAGTTCGCGGTCTGAGACGGAGGCTTTGGGCCGACTGGCGGCGTTTCCCGGAAATCGAGCGTATTTATTTGAGAGACCGGTGGGCGCAGGTTGTGGCGTTGGAGTACTAGAGGAAGCAAAAGTATCGAGCAGCGGGCATTGAAGCCCAAGCGATCGATGCGTGTTAGTGGAGTGCCTCGCGAGCGAGAGAATTGTTAAAACGCAGTAATATATTATGATGAAAGGATCACTTGGTCGGGTCATCGGTGTGATCGGCACAGAGCAAAACTTCAAGATCCACTCGAAACGATACTTCGCTGCGGTGTTCGTCGAGCAGAGTGCTCGAGCAGATGCTTCCTCCATGCGGAACGCTGGTGGCCAATGCCTGCCTGCAAAGTTCACCCACCTCAGGCAGATAGCTGCGGATTGTGGACGCTGCTACTGATGACGAGCACGGGTAGCAGAGCCTTCGGTCTGCTGGTTGCATGGGGATTTGCCGTCGCTGGAAAAGACAAGTCCCTGGGCAGTGTCGTGTCCACTGGGGCACTCCGCGCTCGGCAGCGCTTGACACGCACGTCGTCCGGCTTGTCTCCTGCAGTTGAGACTCGAGTGTCGACACCAAGAACGAGCTCGGACGAGTTTGGTGCCAGCCCACTTGAGTCAAGTCTTAACGTCAAGCGGCCGGAGCGAGTCGCGAACAGATCCGGCACTGCACAAGAGCGATCCCTGCAGATACTCTGAGAGAGCGACTTGCTCGATGTACTGATTGCGCTGTCAAAAAGCAGTGTCTGGGCCGTCATGTTTACCATTCGCCTCGACCCTGATCGAACCGTGCGTGCGGCGTGAGGTGTACGAGCCGTTGAAGCAGACAGAGGCGACAGTATCGAAGCAACGTCTTCGTCGACAAGTTTTTCGCCACTTTGCCGGTGATCTGGTTCATACGCGCTCTATTGGTGTACAAGTCTGACGCAGTTTTCCTGAGTTGGTGGCGACGTTCCCTCGCTCTTGCTGCTGTAGAATTGCATATAGCCGTCCTGGTCCTCGTTGCTGCCCGGTCACAACGCAAATGCAGCAATTCCAGCAGTTCGCGAGATTGCTGAAAACTGCCAGCAGACGTGAATCCAATTGCTGCAGTAGCCATGGCAACTGAGACGGCAACGCAGAGTACGATGTCCGTGTAGAGATAAACGCCGCGGTTGAAGAAACCAATGTCTGACGTGGAAGCCACCTCCAGGTGGCAGCTTGGAGGACGCTAAACATCACTAGGACGACCACGATGATGCTGCATCTTGTGCAATGGAAATACAAGACAGCAAGTAGGGTGATAGTTAACAGTCCGCACATTATCGCCAGCGCAGGATTGAAGTCGACGAACACTGGGATGACTTTGTCGTGTAGAATGATGCGATCCCCACGATAAGCCACACCCCGAAGAGCTGTAAGGCGAAGACGAGCAGTGCTTTTCTTCGGAAGGCAGCTCGAAGCCCGAGTTCCGAACTCGCATCCAGCAGCTCTGCAGGCACGTTTCCATCATTCCTGCGATCGATCCTCCATGTAGGTGGTCGCCTGTGCAATTCCTCATCCATGTTGTCGAGCACCACAAAGCCGATTCTGGAGTCGATCGGGCAGAAGGCGGCGTTCTTGGCGAGGTGTGCCTCGAAGCATTGGTCTTTTTAGAGCCTGTCTAGTGGCGAAGCAACACAGGAAACGATTCTTGTCGTAAGCGGAAACTGGTCGACGACGGCCTACCACCAATTAAAACTAATTGAGAAACATACCAGCTGAGTCGATGGCTGAGATTCCGAGACGACTTTTACAGCGCTACCAACATAACCCCAGCGCAAACAACTCTTACAAACAAAAGGAAAGTCTTACCATTGTTTATTGACTAGCTAATGGTTGACTACAAAATGACTCGCTACGACCTTATGTGCATCATCTATCGGCCTTACATAGTCAGCGTCGCGGCAACCGAGGCAAATGCCATCGCAGCGGCAGCAAAGGTCACGGATGCAGCATCGCTGGAGTGGCTTGACGACGATTTTGCCTTGGAACTGGACGAGTCGGAACTCTTTCCGACATTGTCGAGCGCTTCCTTGCTGGTGGTCGTCTGACTCCCCGACAGATCCGTGGGCGCCTTCGCAAGCTCTGGGAATTTGAATCCGCTTCCGCTTGTCTCGCACTTCTCGCCAGCTTGGCATGCTGTGCAGATCTGCGAGTAGCCGACGCGCTTGCAGCCGTTGCCAGACCCGCAGGACGAGACCGTCTTGTAGCAAGGCGGGTTGGCGGCGGCGAGTTCCTCCACGGTCGGAAGAGCACGGAAGGCCGGTAGAACGCTTTTGTCGATCTGAGTGGAGCCCGAGGACAGGGTCTCTTCGTACTTGGTAACCACAGCCTTAGCGCGCTCAGCGTTGGCCGTCGAGTTAAGCGGGTTATCCCAGAAGGGAAGCCCAGCCTCCATCTCGCCCGTCGTCTTGTCGGCGGCGAACTCAGTGTTGTTTGAGTCGGCCATGCACCACTCGGTGAAGTTGGCGTACGTGGATCCAGTCTTAGGGTTCTTGATCGAGGTGATGCCCACGATGTCGTCGATAGTCACCCAGCCCAAAATGTTGTAGGCGAACGTGCACTCGACGCCATCCGGACCCTCACCAAATGGGCAAAGCCCCTTGCGGGTGCTGTTGCGGCACTCGGCGGTCTTGTTGCTCCAGGCCTCCAATGGGCAAGTGTTGGGGAAGGAGAACCAGTAATTGTCGGGGTACGGGGCGCGCACATCGTCGTTCTTGGTACCACCACCAACGAACGGACCGACGTTGGGCTGCCCTTTGTCTCCGTTGATCTGCAGGCACTCGACGGGGAAGTCGCTGTCGCCCTTCAGCGGAGTGCATCGGCCACTGTCCATTGGCAGCATCGGACCGTACTCGGGAGTCTCCCAGGTCTTTGGAACTGGGCGATGGTCTCGTTGGTCTGCGCAATGAGGATCTCGTAGAAGACGATGTTTGCCATCTTGGTCTTTCGCACGCAGCGCTGCTCCTTAGCGCGGTTGTTGACGTTGATTCCTTCCGCCTGCACGTACATTAGTGCTCCCTCGACGGAAGCTGTGTTGACAGTGTCCATCGCACTCAGGTAACCGGCATCGAGGTCGCCGTGTCCGTAGCTCGATACGAAAGCGCCGTCCACGAGAATGGGCGAGTCGCTCTGCACGCGGGCGTGTACGACTCGAACCGGCGGCATGTGGTACGAGTCTTTCGGGTGGGTTGTCGTCTTGAGTTTGGCGAAAACATCTTCGCCCGACGAAGTTGTCGTTGCAGCCGAGGATGTCGTATTGGAGGCCGTGGAGGTGGTTTCTGGAGCGACCGTCGCAGCCGTAGTGGTAGCGGTGGAAGCCGCAGCCGAGCTGGTTGTGTTTGTTTGCGCGCAGACCGAGGCCGCCAGACCGGTAACAGCGAGCAGGATTGAGCTGAGCTTCATTGGGGAGGCTCGTAGAGAAGGCTGAGGACTGGAGGCTTGCCTCAAGTAAGGTGGAAAGGAGAATGAGGCCGACAAACGCCGGGATCGTGAGTGTCTGGGGCGAGTACGCCAACGCACTTTCCTCTCTGGCCAGTTAAAGTGCAACCAGACGTTTTGGTATGAGGCGTTACGCTGGACGAGAAGAACAGGCGCCGGCTCAGCTGGCGGCGGCCGCGAGAGAGATGAACAGGACCAGCAGGCGAATAACCTCGTGCGTCGTGTCCTGGGGAGCGCTGCTGCAATACGCAAGCATCGTTGGGGACGATGGCAGTGTGCGAATCGTTGGTGTAACTCAAATCTTCGGTGTGTAGTAGCGATACACGTGAAGTTGAAGTGAGCGCTAGTAACGGTTCACTAACAGCAAAAAGGCGATCCGGCTAGCAGAGCTGACTACTGCAGTTGCCCTGCCATTCGTATAGCAAAGGTACCGGTACGAGTTTGCATGCCACGACGACAGGCGGGGAGACCCTCCAGGCCCCGAAAGATAGAGACTCGACGCGGCACAAGGCTAATGCGCTGGAGCCATAGATTGAGCTCCACATGCCAACATCGCCGGTAGCTCGCAGCAAGTGGCGGCGCGTTGCCGACTAATTCTATCCTATAGTCGTCCTCACGAAACGCTGCGGAGCTGAGTAGTGAACGACGACAGATGAGGATTCGGTCAGAGGTGTCAGGCACTTCTCGGCTGCTTGCTTGGGCCATCTTGCAGCGCTCTCTACTCTTGTCGTCTTGTCTAGCGCAAGTGTTGCAGGTGAAAATCGCCAGCATGTGTATGTACATCCTTTTTTGCTGTTAGAGTGAGACCGTATGAGAATCGTAGGCAAAGTCAATATGAGCCGGCCTAGCCAACCTCGCTTCTAGTTATTGCCGCAATGGTTAAGGTGACATGTACACTTCCGACTTTGCAAACCGTACTGGCCCCCTTTTCTATTTACTCGAGGGCCTGCTCGTACACGAAGCGGAGCTCCCAGTCGTCCGTGACCAGCACCTGCGGCTTGCGCACCACGAGGCGGTCGCTGGCAGCATCATACTGGAACTCCACCTTGCGGTCGCCCCCACCAGCACCTGCTTGGGGACATTGACCTCGGACTGGAAACCGTGCACCTCGATGCGCTCCACCCACATGAGCGAAGAATAGCGTTTTCCCTCCGCACTGGCGTTGGTCGCCGTGGATCGCAATCCTTCCTTCGTCTGGTGGAATGAAACCAGCGTCCCCTCCCCTTGCAGCTCTGCGGCGAGCGAGCGCTCGTCGTCCACGTACAGATTGCCACGAGCCTCGAGGTTCTCGTCCAGCGCAATCACCAGCGTGATCGGGTCGTCACGCATGAGCTCCGAGTTGCGGCGCACGCGCTGCTTGCGAGGCAGAATCGAGCCGCCGCGCTGGAACACCGGAATCGCGTCGATGGGCGCGGGCACGTTCTCATACGTCTTGCCGCCGAAGAATCGCTTGAAGCCGTCGGTCACGTGATACCAGACCGTTTTCTTCTGGACGTCTTCGGTCGGCAGGAACACATGCGTCGCCTCCACGCCCTCCTTCACGATCGGCTTCACGAGCAGTGCATCTCCCAGCAGGAACTGGTCCTCTTCGCTGAAGCTCTGAGGCTGCTGCGGGAAATGCACCCAGAGCGGTCGTATGACGGGCATGCCACGAGCGTAGCACGCGTAGAAAAGCGTGTAGATGTAAGGCAGCATAGCGTAGCGCTCGCGAATGGCAGCCCGGATGCGCGACGTCGTCGGCTCGCCGAAGACCCACGGCTCACGCCGATTGGAGTCGTGGTGAGCGTGGCCGCGGAAGAAGGGCTGGTAGATGGCAGCCTGGTTCCAGCGTGTGAGCAGCTCCGTCGAGGGGTTACCAAAGAAGCCGCCCACATCAGCCCCCACGAACGTTAGTCCGGCAACCGACATGGACAGCAGCATCTTGGTGGAGTAGTGGAGGTGGCCCCACTCAGCAGTGTTGTCACCCGTCCAGACCGCACCATAGCGCTGCGAACCAGCCGAGAATGCTCGAGACAGCACAAATGGGCGCTGCATCTCCGGCACGAGTTCCAGGTTCTCAGCAAAGGCAGAAAGAGGCTCCGGCGGAGGTTGCTGCCGAACAAGTTGGCCTTCCATGGTCGAGCGCTGGAACAGAATGCCGTACAGGTTGTGCCATTCACGGTGCTCGACGCCAGCAATGCTCATGCAGCCCTTCCGCATGGAGACTTCGGGGCCGTTAAAGACCGACGGCTCGTTCATGTCGTTCCACGTGTACAGGTGCTTCGTGCTTCCTTGGTAGTTTTCGTAGCGGAACTGGTGGCGCCACCAAGCACGAGCCTTCGGAGATGTAAAATCAACATAAGAAGACTCTCCCGGCCAGCACCAACCTTTGAAGTCGTTGCCCTGTTCGTCTTTGACGAAGAGACCGAGTTCTTCGGCTTCCGTGTGAATGTAGTATGGCTTCTTGTCCTTGGACTGGCTCACCTTGATGTGTGGGTCTACAATCGTGACCATCTTGCGACCGGAACGCGCCACTCCTTCCTGCATGTTGATCGGCGTCGGGAAGGCGTGCTCGTCCCACGTGAAATAGCGCTTGCCATCCGTGTGCTCAATGTCAAGCCACAGCACGTCGTACGGGATCAAATGCTCATCGAATCCAGCGTCCACGCGCGCCACATCCGCCTCGTTCTTGTAGTTCCAGCGGCACTGATGGTAGCCTAACGCAAACAGCGGAGGCAGCTGGGCGCGACCCGTCAGCAAAGTGTACTGCGAGAAGAGATCAGAGCTACTGGGGCCTGCCATCAGGAACAGGTCGAATACACCTGCCTCGCTGATCCAGTGACTGCTCTTGCTGTTCGCCTCCTCGTTGGTCCAAATGTCCACGAACGTCTCACTCGGGTTGTTCCAAAACATACCCACCGTGTTGTGCTTGTTGGGCGCCACCATCACAGGAATCGACCCATACAATGTCATGGGGTTGTCCAGCTCGTACTCGAACACGTCCAAGTTGTACAGGCGGTACGGATCGGTCACGGCTTTCCTCTTCTGTCCCTCCTGGGCCTCCTCTTCGGTAGTCTCCTCAATCGTATCCTTCAACACAAAGTCCGTAGCATGCTCGGGAATACCATACAGAGATCTGGGGGCGTCCGCAGCGCCGTGGAAAGATACATCCAGCCCCATGGAGCTCGGTCCGAACTTCTTCTTGTCCGTGTGTCCTCCGAAAGACTCCTCCCAGCCTTCCACCTTGCCGTCCGTATCTACCGTCGCAGTGGTCGTGGTCGTATGGTCCGCTTTCTTCTGCACCGAGCCGTCCTCGTAGATGGCGAGCCCATCCTCGCCATAGTCCACAATCACTTTCCCTTCGTGTTCATCAACCGCCGCTTGGTCCGCCGCTGCCCCCGCTCGTGCTTCAGCAACCGAACGATCCTGACGCACTTCATAGTGGAATAGCCCGTCGTCGTTCGTGGACACCACCTTCTCTCCGTCCAGATACAAGTCCACTCCGAAAGGAGCCTTCAGCCGCAAGGCAGCCACCACTTGAGTGCTCTCCAGCCCAACAGGAGCGAACAGTAGCGTGTCTTGGCCCACCTCAGTCTTGAGCTGAGCGTCCTCCTTCTTGATCTGCTGAATGGGCCGCGTTTGGTCCGCCGCCGGCTCCAGAATGTCTTCACTGGCCCACCGGGTCTTGGGGTCCGCCGGATCCGCGAACTTCTCAGCCAATCGCAGCCGCAGAGCCGGCACTTGGGAGTGCTCTGCTCTTAGGACGAAGCCTAGAGAGCCTTGCAGCGGGAGGGAGCTCTGGGAGCTCTCCACGTCGAAGCGAACGAGGTTGGCAGATTCGTCCAACTCAAAGCTGCGGACGGAGACTTCGGAGGCGGACGCAGAGCGCTCGACGTTGCGGAACTTGCTGCAGAACTGGGTCTTGTCGCATGTGCGGAACTTGCTGCGGTCCACGGCCGCCACGGGCAGCAGCAACGCCAACAGGAGCAACAGCCTCATCCTCAACGAGATCCACGCGGCGAATGAGCAAGTGAGGCCGTTGCACCATAGTGAAACCAAGGTTAACCAGATCAGTGTGTCGGAAAGATGGCAGCTTCGTAAAATGGAGCTGGCGGTCAACAAGTCGTCGCCTTTGGGGCAGTATCTGGCGGGGCTGGAGGATGAGGATGGCGGTTCGATGGCGCAGATGCTGACGGAGACGTGTCCGAGGAAGGAGAAGCGACCGGAGAGGAAGACTGCGAGTGATGGGGACTGGGCCGTAAGAGTCGACAGGAGGCTGCAGATGCTGTTGCTACATAGAGTGATCCCTTGGCTGCGTCTGGTGCGATCCACATTCAGGTGAGCAGTGGCAGCGTTGCAATAGGTTAACCCTCTGATGGATTATTTGGTCAGAGAGGAGCTGCAGCAGGTCGGCGGACTGGATGGGAAGTTGTTTACGAAGGGCGAGCACTGGGGGCGGCAGTTTGCTGCGCTGATGCTGCTGGATGTCATCGAGTTGAAGGTCGAGAGTCTGTGGAGAAATATTGTGCTGTCCGCTGTTTCAATGGGAGCTGTCGCAATTGTGGCGATGAAAGGAAGTTTGCTCAGGATGGCGGCCTGGAGTGCTGCACTGGTTGTTCTCGCTCTGTTGGCGTTGGAGCTGAGTGTTCGGATGCTGCTTTATTGCCATGATGTGAGAGCTATGCGGTTGGTTGACAAGTTTCGCTCTTTCGACCAGGCTCTCGATAAGTTTAAGAAAGTCTTTGATAGTAGCTTGACGCTAGTGAAGCGGGCAGAGCTGGCGAGTCGAGGCTACCGGTTGGGTGCCGGGATGCTCCCACCCATTGGCCGTCTCGAGGACTCCGCCATGACTTCTACTGATGCATCTGGTGAAGATAGTGGCGATGGCAGTACTGCTGTAAAGCACCACCTGCGTTGTCTGCCGCTGAGAAGGAAACTACGAGCAGTAAATGATCAACTCGAGTCTCTGACATCTCGTTTCGTGGCAAACGGCGAGGTCATGCGACTATCTGATGAGGTTGACGACAAAGCTGGAAACCCTCAAGCGCCGTCACTATTGCTCACTGCTCTTACGAAGCAACACAGTCGGGCCTCGCTCCAGCTGGAATACGCCGTATATTCGGTTCTTGTGCGGAGTTTGGCGCGTACCAGCTCTCCTCGTAAAGGGAAAGATAATGTGTTCCGAGTGTTAGGGCTGCATCATACCGCCGTCGATGAGTTCATTTGCAGATTGACTTGCTGGTCTGGGGTGTTGGAGTCGTGGAATGCAGCGAGCGACCCTGCAGCTATGTCGCCCCCAAGTCCGTACGTCAGTCTTTTCAGGATAAACAACAGCTACCTAATGTGAAAGGTGGCCCTCATCGTAGCAGCATTGCGATCCAGCTTCAAGAACTTCGATCAACGAGTGAGACCCTAAGCGCGTTGGTGATTGCCACGCAATATGAAGTAGCGTCGGGCACAGATAGCCTGTCGACATCTATCGAGGCAATGGGTGCGCTGGTACATCAACTGCAAAAGGTGTGGGGTGACTACGAAGCGGCAACCCGCGCCGTTAGATCAAATGATCCTAAAGCTTTCGCGAGTGCGCACACTAACGGTGAAAAGGAAGACTATGATGCTGTCCCGACGATCATTCCACCAGATGCACCAACCGTCCCTGACCTCGAAAACTCTGACTGCACTGTAATTTTCACGGGTACGAGCACAGGCGACGAGGGTTTCGACTTGCAAGCTCTTTTGAAGCAGCAGGAAGCCGACAGCACAGCATCCTCTGCTGCGGCAAAGCCGCTGTTTGTGCGCGAGCTCCGAGATGTATTGGCTTATCGCCAAGCTAACTCGTATGCAGGGAGAACCAAGCAAGTCGATCAAGATCCGGCGCAACCTAAGGCGACACGGGACAGTGATAGTGATTCACCACTTCCTCCTCCTCCCAATGCTTCATTTGCGTTGCCACGGGCACCACCACGTGGACCTCGACGACGTCCAATGTTGCATCCACGCCATGACACAAGTTCTGCAGTCAGTGCCTTCAGTATGGAGCTTCAATCTCTACTACAGAAATCACTTCCACTTCAGCAAAGCGATGTCCTCGAGAGTTAAGTGCTGATCACAACTGCGAATGAACTCTTCAAGAAAGAAAAAGAGGTTTCTTCCAGGCGATTTCACGGGGGAAACACTGCTATTTGATGCTGTAAGTGACGAGTACAAGCAGTTCCATACAAGCAACTGCAGCAAATATCTCCATTTGTATTAAACACGGTGCTGCGGTCTGCAATCTGTTAGTCCAGCCCTCAAGCCGAGTATTACGTTTGGATCTATATCTTCAGAATGGCATTTAGGAACTCCGCCGGCAGCGCATCTGGCACGCGGCGAAATCCTCGCGATGCTTGTTGCTGCAGTTGGCTTTCGCCCGCCAGTGTTGCCAGTGCAAGTGCATGTACCGAGACTTGTATCTGAGCCAAAAGGAAAGCGAGCACGATAACTTGATCTGGTAGTGCAGGACGAACCGCAACGACATCAGTACCAGTGCCACACTGCACGCTCAAGTAACAAATCAACGCACACGCACCATTGTCTTCATTTTCCATTACCTCGTTTGTTTTTCTTCCTCTGTGGCTCACTTGTCCTGTGTCTTGACAAAATTCTGCTCCTTCCTCCCTAGCAACAGCCGCTCTTGGCCTTGCTCGTGTCCACATGTGTGGCTCCACGCACTCTTAGTCCGCTCCTAGACGCTGCCGGGTTGAATCCGGCGTCGTCATCCTCGACGATCTGGATGGGTTGTCCTCGTCCGCCGCCGCGACTTCTAGACGGCTCCTCCATCCTGGCTCCCGGCTGTTTCACCTCCTGCTGCTGCTGTTGCTGCACGGCTTTCTGCGCTGCCCGTCGGTTGGGCAAACTCGGCGGCGGTCTGGCCAGCGGCTCGTCGTCCTCGTCGTCGTCTGCGATTAGGGCGCTGCCAGGCTTCTTTTTGGTGGCCGAGCGCGTCAGCATGCGCTTGGTGAGCTCCACGAACACGTCTTCCAGGCCACGGTTGAGCTTGGCCGAGGTGTCAAAGTGCGCTGCGCCTACGGACTCGGCGTAGCGTCTGGCGTCTTCCTCGGGCACTTTGCGGTTGCGGTGCAGGTCGCTCTTGTTGCCGGCGATGCAGATGGAGATGTCGTCGCCCACGATGCGGCGCAGCTCGCGCACCCACGTGCGGACTTTGCGGAAGGACTCGGCGTCCGTGATGTCGTACACCAGCAGCGCGCCGTCGGCGTCCCGGTAGTAGATGGGGCCCAGCGCGTGGAAGCGCTCCTGGCCGGCCGTGTCCCAGAGCGAGAGCGCCACTCGGCGGTTGTCCACCAGCAGCCGCTTGTCCAGGTACGAGGCCTGCAGCGTCGACACCTGGCGGTCGTCGTACTCGCCCTTGATGTAGCGCAGCAGGATGGACGTCTTGCCCACGCGGCCTGCGGAGAATTCCAAGTTGGTAAGAAAAAGAAAAACATTGTAAAGAGGTTGCAAGTCATGGAAAGGGGAACGGAGCGCACCTTCGCCGAGCAGCACCACTTTAAACTTGCGGGTGCCGCGCTCTCCCATGTCTGCAGTGCGAGGGGAGGGGAACGCCTCTATAGAGATCGAGCTGTGCTGCCTGGCGCCTTCGGGCAGTCGAAGGACCGAACGACTTTTCTTTGTTCTTTTTATTTCTCAGAACTACTGGCCCACATCGTCATGTGACACACCAGGTGGGTCCGCTTGATGGCCGTCAGTGTTCAAGATGCAGCGCCGAGTGCTGCTGCGTGCTCACCGCTGCTTGTCGAGCGGCCCACGCCGACTGGCGCTGGACGAGCTGCTGGGCCGGCGACTGCAAGAGACGGCCAAGGAGCTGTCGGTGGAGGTGCTGCCGGCGCTCAAGGTGCTGTCTGAGAGCTTGGGGTTGCTGCGACAGAGCCCGGCGCTCAAGAGCTGGAGCGCCGCGGATTGGCTCGTGGGGCTCTCGGGTGCGGCATTAAACAACCGACTCGTATGCTGCGTGCCCAGCGACTAATCAGTGATGTGTGAGCAGTGTTGGCGCAGTACAAGACCAAGCTGAGAGCTGGCGGACTGCACGATGAAGCGCACAAGAAGCCGCTGGTTGTGGACCAGGTTTGCGGCTTTGGACTGCAGCAAAATCAGCTAGTGCGGCGATCTGACAGCGTCGTGCTGTCTACAGGAGCTACTAACGCGGCTGCTGCGCTACGTGCGCGTTTGTGACGCTGTATACGCGTCGTCTGTGGCAGGGTTCTGCGAAGAGGCGGGAGTTCCAAGAGAGTGCGTGCTGAAGGCGCATCCAGGCGGAGTGGTCTCGCCCAAGTGCGTCATTCTAGCAGACCACGAGCGTCGAGAACTTGTGCTCGTAATTCGCGGTACGGCGTCGCTCTTGGATTTCTGCACGGATTTGTGTCTGCAGAACGAGCCGTTCCAGGACGGCCAGGGCCATCGAGGGATGGTGCATGCTGCGACGTGGCTTGTACACCACTTGCGGGACGACCTGCAGGAGATGGCGAAGCAGTATCCGGATTACCAACTTGTGGCTACCGGCCATAGTCTGGGTGCTGCCGTCGCAGCGCTCAGCGCCATGCAACTGCGCGAAGAGTTCCCGACGATTCACTGTTACGCGTTTGGCATGCCTGCGTGCGTGACCCGGGACTTGGCCACAGGAAGTCGCGACCTGGTCACGACCATTGTAAACGGCTACGACTGCGTGCCGCGTCTCCACCAGCATTCTTTGATTCAGCTACAGGATGAAATCAGACGCTTTGACTGGCGAACGGTGCTGCGGCGACTTGTTGCGGAAGAAGTCCGCAAGCAGAAACTTGCGGTCGAGAGACAGCAGCGCGCTACGCTGGAGGAATTGCAGCAAGCACTCCGTAAAATGGACAGTTTGCAAATTAAACAACGGACGCACGAAGCCACAGCCAAGTTGGACGAAGTTAAGCGGGTGCGAAACAAATGGCTGGATGGGATTAGAGGATGAATAACGAACGGAAAATTGTGCGTGTTTTGTTTTGATTAGCTTGCGTCGACAAACATTAAAGAGTTTGCAAGCGAAGTGGACATACTGCTAGCCGACAAACTGGATGCTGCTTTCTCCATTTTTAAGACGGACAAGTTATCACTTGAGCATGTTTCCTTTGTCAAGAATTTGCTCAAGCTCGAGGATGTCCAGAAAGGTGCCGAGTTTTCTTGTTGATTAACGTTGTGCACTCCTTACGTCCAATTTGTTGGCTTCGGTAGGCGACTCGTTTTGGTGGAAACGCATGGACGAAAGCGTGTCAGCTTTGGAGCGACTGTCAACTGCTGTCAAGAAGCCCGAGGAGCTAGAGCGTGTGCTGACAGAGCTGAAAGAAATACTCCGGCAAACGTCATCCTCGACTGCGACAGCATCACTAAAGAAGAAAAGCAGTACCGGTACGGGCCGAATGCTAGATCGGGTGCTGAATCTAGATAGTCGCATTAACCAGCTCACATATTTTTATTGTAGGAGATATGGAGGCCGAATCCACGCAACTCCAGCTTTTCCGATCTCGAATCGATAGCATTATGAATCAAACGCGTGTTTCGCTCAAAGAGAGGATCAGCCAACAAGTGTACGTCTTAACTCTTCGTTTTCGGACTGTTAATGCACAGCAGGTAACCGAATTATCTGACTTCTCAAATGCAGATCAAAAGTATCTTCTGCCGTGACTACAAACGTGAAAGAGTACGTGGACACAATCAAAGGAGAAACGGAAGCTCTGAGTGCGATCATCCAAGAAGAGTTAGACGATGTGGCGGCGACCATCTCGCGCAATCTGCCGTTTGTTTTGGGGCTGAAAAGTACTGAAGCAAGAGGCTTTACTTCCCCAAAGAAATATGATCAAGAAGGAGTCTTTGAGGATGCCGATCCGTGGGAGCGGATTGAGCCGTCGTCTAACAATGAAGCTGCCAAAGAATGGCAGCCGAGTGAGAAGGGTCAAGAACAGTGGGAAGAAGACAACCTGTTGCGTCACGATCCCTTGTTTCCACCTGGGCGGATTCTTTACCTAAACCGCGTCATCGCGCCAGGACCCCCGTCCAAGCACCAGAACGATGCCAATGCTCTAGACAAGAATCACAAAGTGCCAGACATCGTCGAGCTTGTCGAAGTCGCGACGGACGAGTTCAGTCGTGTGGTGCTTTCGAATCGCATGCTACTCGACCATCTCTGCACTGACTACGAGCGTGTTTTACAGTCGCAGGCGAAGATACTTTCAAAAAGCAAGGTGGATAGAACATAAATTCTGATTCAAAAACGAATGCTTCACGACATACAACACTATCAAGGCGAGTCAGCCTGAGCTGTGTCTCTTTCACCTGTTGGTGACAATGGTGGCAGACTCACGCGCACTTCTCGAGCCTCCCGCGTGAGAAATTCTAGCATGGCCGGAGTCCGGCTAATGGAAGAATGCATGATCGCAGCTTGTAGAAACACGTTCAGCGCCTCTTGCCGATGCTTCGCTACTGGCCCCTAGTACTGGGAAGGAACGTCCGTGGAGGTAGCGATGGAAGCCCGTCAAGTGAATGACCCATTGCCACAAGCAGAGCGCACAACTCGCGGAACTCACTAAAACGACGAAACACTGTCCACTGGTAGGGACCTCCGTAGACTAGGATCTGGAAGACACTGAACGACAACAGACGATCAACCGCACGAGTCGGGACGTTGGCGTGGGCATCCTTGTTCTGTAGGTGGCAAACCTCAACGCGTACGGATCGGAGAGGCTGCGACTTTAGATCGTCGTCAGAGAGTCCAGACACTGTTGTGTCCTGGACATTTTCCATCAGAACGTGAAGATCCGTGCGCTCTTCGTCGTTGGCTGCAAGGGCACTAAACGCCGCACCAACACGTCCGCCGCCTCCATTCATCCGAGACTCTTCTTGACTCTTCTCTAAATTCAACAGCAAGTATCGAGTGGCTGACACATCCACACGCGCTGAGTCGACAGCCACACGG
Organism: Phytophthora macrochlamydospora; assembly: GCA_011947325.1. Lineage (NCBI taxonomy): Eukaryota > Oomycota > Peronosporomycetes > Peronosporales > Peronosporaceae > Phytophthora > Phytophthora macrochlamydospora. Next base: position 208,074 of record JAAVTH010000344.1, read on the forward strand.
AAATTGGTAGCTGCAATGTCGCTATCGCACTCGATACTGTACGAACGCGACGGGGACGTGGACTGACCAATCTTCAGTGCTGGGCCTTCCACCAGCACTTCTAAAGTGGAATCAAGAGCAACTTCCCACAATTTCTGCCCAGTTTTGCCACTCAAACAGATCAGGCGCTTGTCTGTGAGTAGCACTAAGCCACGGTGCGGCTCGATCCCGTAGTCAACATGATACACATAACTGCACAAACACGAGAGTCAAAACCTGACAATGCTGCTAACAAAAGCGTAGTTGAGACGTACTCGTCCGTAGCATCGAGCGATGTCAAAGAAGTACTGCGTAGCCTCGAGATTCTCGCTCTGAGTACGAAACAAGAACGCCGTCCGAGCTGAGTAACACACAAAAGACGTTTGTGACCTGTCAGTGAACTACAGTACAATGAATTATTGACAAGTTCGCACGTACCAAATGCGTCGCGGAAGGCGGAAACGAGTGACAACATCAAATGCATTGCGTTCAGCCCCATCCAGAGACTCGGCGCTAGTTTTTGCTCCCCGTGACAGACTGGTGAGCAAGTCAAGGAAGCCCGCAGTGGGCTTAACAATTAAACCAGCGACCCCTTTACCGATGCCCACTACGAAACCACCGGCGCCGTCTTGTTCGGCACCACGCACAGGCGCAGCAACAATACCCTTAATGCCATCCCACACACCTCCGACGAGTCCTTTACTACCTTCCGCAATTGCGTCACCAAGATCGTTAATCCTCTTGACCTGCCTCGAGGATGCTCGCTGGCGCTGCACGTTGTACTGTTCGTCCATAGCCAACAAGGCAATCCCTTTGCCCAGCGTTTCTGTGATCTTGCCGGTGGTATGGAAGATTCCAACTGCCGTGTTGCGTAAAAGGCTTTTGGATCCCTTCGTCATGCCGGTGCGTAGATTCTCGATGCGTATACCCTTTTCGTCTTCCAGCAGCATCTGTGCAGGAGTATAAAAGAAGTCTTTCACACCCGTGCCCAACGTACTCACGAGACCAATGGGGTTGCCCAAAAATCAACTGAGCCCATGATACTGTACCAGCTTCGCAAGCCGTGGTGCAGGTAGTGCTGCATCGCGTAGAAAGCGAGTGTGTGGGTCGTCTCCAGGAGGTTTTCAACATAAAACTCAGGTACTCGAATAGGTGCTTGATCCAGGTTGGAAACCAACGCTGCAGCCGCACTGATCAGCGTACTTAGCACGGAAGACATGTCCGGAGAAAGCTGCGCTCACAAACAGAAACGTTTAGAGGTCAGTCAGTAGTTAACTCTACATTGTGTCGTTTAAAAGTTTCTTACCAGCGACAGCAGTAGTGACCGATCGGCTGTGCTCGTAAAGGTGACGTTAACCTTCACGGGGCACAACAGAAGCCACTTCAACAGAACCTTCATGTTTCCCCCTCCACCACTTCTTGAAATGCCTTCACTTCCACCAATCAGTACAGGCGTGGACCACTCCGTTTCTAGCAATCTTAATGCTAAGTTGGAGCCAAATTCATTTCCAGAAGGCTGTTTCTTAGACGTTTGTTTCCCTCCACGCGTGGTAGATGCCGCATGGGACCACTCCACGCCAGAAAATACATGGGCGAGTGCTACCAGCGTTGCATCCTCCAACTTAATCTCCAGTTCCTGAAGTTGCCCAAAAATATAGTCGAACTGGATCACGTTGGCTTGGCGACTGAAAACGGTCATTAGCTGGACAGTCGGTAACAATATCGCACTTGGTGACGTATTGGCGCCCCCTGCATTTGACTTGCTTTTGGACCCTTTGTCACTCGCTGTCGTGTAGCCTTCTTCTTGCAGCTGCGTGTCCAAGAGACGCATTGGGCGTAACAATACGGGATAGTTTGTGTCGAGAAGTTGGTTGTCAATCTGAAAGTGTCCAATACGAGCGTTCACTACTTGCTTTCCGTCAGAGATTTGAGCGTAGCTGAGCTGAATTCCTGCAGACGCGTTTTGGTCCGAAAGAGAAACGCAAAGAACTTCTTGCGGTTGCTGGGGTCCAGACGAAGGCACTGTTGATATCCACGAGCCATCATCTACTACTGAGACACACAGACGAGCCACTTCGAGCTGGAAGTGCAGGTTAAGATCACTATTCTGGTGGGCCGCTCGCAACGGGTTTATGAAATCCCACTTCAACGCTAGACGCAATTGGCCGATCATCTCCAGAGCTGAGTGTTGATGCGTACGTTGCTCAGGGGAATACAACGCACAGATACGCTCGTTAAAGGCAAGGGTGGACACCTCAGAAATAGGGTTTCCATCCATCGGATTGGACGCGCCAGAGAATGAAGATGGCGGTAACGGGACCCAGCACTCAGCCAACAGGACATCAAAGCGTGAGTCTTGCTTGCTGTGGTCCAAGTGATCCATCATAGCGTCGTCGCCGAAAAATAGAGGAAAGGCACAATACTCGACTCCTGTGAAGCAGACAACCCGTGGTCAGAAGTCTCGTTGCGCAAATACACACGTACTAAAACCTGATCGTCACCAGGCTTTGCAGCGGTAGGTTTTGCGTTTTTAGTTTCGGCAAATTCCACGCGTCGATTCCATTCAGCATCGTATTTTCGTATCCCAAATTCCTCGCCGGTTGTTTGCGCGCAAGGAGGTCTTGCTGTTTCGCTGAACATCATACGCTCTGGTGTTGTCGGTTGATATAGAAAAGATAGCGTGAAAGTCGACCAGGAAGATTTATCTTTCGTTTGTGGCGCGCCACCTTCTCCCCAGTGCATAGCCTTTTCGATGACAGCAAAAGACGCGTCACGATGGAGATTTACGATGGTTTTCCCATTGGCTGCAACTACCGTATCACCAATACGGATTTTCCCTTCGTAAATGAGCGCCCCACAAGGTCCGTCGCACACGACACCTTGCACGATCACACGCCCATTACGATAGACTAGATCAAGACCTAACATTTGCCCTCGGGGAATTCATGCGTACGAATCCGCTGCAAACGAGCGTTGCTACTTGGTAGGTCCACCATTGATGCTTTTCCACTTCCAGTCGATGATTCGACATTGTCTGAGTTGCTCTGCTCATTAACTGGGGGCGACGAAGTTGAAGGTTTCGCAACAGCAGATAAGGCTGAGCGAGTAGACTCTTGATACGTGATAGTGCAATACACCTTTGGCTCCAAATGTTCTGTGGTTCCATGGGTTTTCTTGAAATTATTTCGAATAATCTCGGCGGGAATTTGTAGATTTGAGACGCCAATTAGGACCGCAGTGAGCCGCTTTTCGTCGTCCATTTCATCGTACGTGCCGTCGCTACCAGATTCATCAGTTGTCACCGAGACAGCAGATCCTCTACCGGAATTGGTACTTTTGCTACGGGTCTCGAGATTTTCTTCATCAGCACCAGCCATCCTAGTGAAGAATCGGGATAACCCTGGATCCTTGTTATCGTCAGAATCAATGCCGTTATTTGAACGAGACCGCTGCGGAATGTTACTGCCACTGGTTGAAGTATCCACTGCTTCATGCTCGAGTAAAAGCTTTAATTGCGCCTTTGAGCTGACCAGTACTTCATAATCTTTCTTCATCTGGTACACAGATAGCACATCCGCCAGCTCTTTAACTGTTTCATTTGATTTGATACCACCGCCAACAGAACCTCCGGCAACTGTCATTGACGACCGAGTGGTAAATGTGCGACGGCAGCACATTTGAAAACGAATTCGTGCTCCATTCTCAGTAGTATGGGACCATGCTTCTCCTTTTCGGGCTACTCGCACAGGCGCCAAAAATTCTACTACTTGCGAGTCCGTGTTCATTTCACTTCTGGCTGATATCATCGCAGCGGCACAGTATTCTTGTAGCGGAATTCGGGCAGTTGCTACAAGAGATGACCCAAACAATAGGTCGGCTTCACGAACCTCCACCGCAATTTCGATGTTGCTGCCACCATTTATATCGCCTAGGAGCAACGCACTCAGTATCGACAGTGAATTCGAAGCGGGAAGCCACCGAGGAAACATCGTCGTTGCTTGTGGTGATAACTTTGCTCGAACTTCCTCGCCTTCAGCGTTGAGTGAAAACACTAAAAATGGTTGACAAGATGTCAAATCACTGCGCCCTGCTTGGAGAAATACATCTTCCAAAAACGTTGCTTCGACTAATCGAACGCAGACTGCCAAAGCTTGGACTTTTTCTTCTTCAACTGAGGACGACTTGGTTTCAGCGTCGTCCTCAAGCGTTGCGTGCGATTGCAACGTAGCTTCATCACCATCATTGACTTCGTCGACATCAACAGCGAAACGCACCCGTTTCTTCTTTGAGGGTACCTCTTGCGCGATTTCTTCGTCGGCAATGTGATCTGATAGTTGGGATGCATGCTCGGCCAGGATATGGGAAACGAATACAATCGATGTATTGTAGCGCTTCCAGCTACGGAGAAGCGTAGCTCTGCGACGCCGTTTGTGCTCACCAGAGAACCCGGGGAGCATGTCTGTAACCAATAAAGTTTTTGTCGTCTCGTCTAGCAGTACTTCAGCCCACAAGCGCTTTTTCGCAGTCCCTTCCGATATATCTATCGATGGCAACCGTTGTAGATTCTTCAGTTGTACTTCAAAGCTAGCCACGACCTGTGTTTGCCCCGCTTTGGAGAGTGTTGCAACAGGTGTGCCGTATTTTTCGTTGCAACGCGAAGCATTTGTCTTATCACTTGAGTGGAGGTGCAGACTGGGATCTTTTCTCAGAGCGCCAATCCCTAAACCTGCAACCTTTTGTACTTGAACAAACACAGTTGGGAATGCCGAGAAACGAAATGGCACATAGTCAATCGTATGAAAAGGAAGAACGGGCTCTCCACCTTCGAATCCAATCGTAGTGTTCCCTTTCTCGTCCTTTACCAGAGTTTTCTGCCAGACGACCAGCTCCAAGTTGCTACATTCATTTTTGATCTTGTACGGCACAAAAACGTCCTTCTGTTTCACTGTCAGGGTGTGTTCTTTGTCATCCTCCTCATACTCAAACGAAACCGGGTGAGATAATTGAATGGACTGATTGCCTTCCTCCAGGTACACCAAGAACGATGGGTCATGAAGTTCAACAGCTACATTTAACTGTATCCCCTCCGCAAGCATACGCTCAGCGTCGCTGTATTCGTCGTCAGCATCAAAGAACATATTCGGATCCTCTTCGTTCTCGGTTGGATCGGAAGGAGATCTTCCTTCGAAGCACTCTGCGAGACAAGGGGTGCTGGCCGAACCTTCGGCTTTATCCGCAACACAAAATTCCCCACAGATGACAGTTCAAAGGGCGCACTCCACTGTGATGAATTGGCATACGAGAATGCGTCGTGCCGTTCATCCGGCAGTACAAAACAGATTTGCACACGTGACGGCAAACGAGAATCACTCCAATGGAACATTTTGGTCTCTTGCCGACGAATCACGATGACTGAGCTGGAGTCTGTTGACCGCTCTTGGCGAATGCGGATTTCAAACCTCTTTGAGGTATTGATAAAATAGTATCGAGGCACTAACGTTACAACACGCGATCGCGAGAATTTTGCTGGCCCTTGCTCAATCATAACGCCAAACTCGTACTGCTTAAACGTCGACTGTAAGCCATCTGATGACGCCCCAAACTCCGCAATTGTAGACAGAATTGACCTAGCATCACGAGACTTATTAGTGGGTACTAGAATTTGTCCACGTACTCCGACAGCGCTGATATCAAAAGATTCGGACTGCACTTCACGCTCATTTTTGCCACCTTTGATACCGATTTTCATCTTGGACACAACTTGCTTGCTTTCACACGAGAACACCGACAGCGAAACAGCTGATGCTTCATCATTAGCATCAGCCTTATCTTCATGCAGACGGCCCGGATGATTTGATGGTATTAGATAGCCATCGTCGGTGTAGAATGCTAGCAACAACGACGTGCGATCAATTAGCCAGTACTCTGTGAACACTCTGCACACCACAGGAGCGAGCTTGTTCAGAGCTCGCGAGCGTAACATTTCTAGCTGAGTAATTTCGACGCATATTGTCAGCTTGTTCGTTAGTGTAGAGGGCTCAAATTCACTGTCATCACGCATGTTTAGCTCAATTCGCTCGCAAAAGGACTGACACCCATAGATGAGCGTATCCCTGCCCCACTGCGAAAATCGTCGTAATTGAATTTGCGGCAGAGCGAGACTGAGCCCAACCACAGTCGGAATTTGCAAAACGTCTCCATTATCCAAGTCCTGCTCTAGAATTTCCAGCTCGGCAAGACAGGCTGAGCTACCCGATGAAATTTTTCCACTCGAGCCCGAAAAGGAAGCAGCGTTTTTGCCACCCACACAACTTCCGCTTCAGATTTCATGCAGACCGTTCGGTACGCCACTTCATAAGGTATCAAATTCTCCAAAATAATAGGTGGGCGAAGAGTAATCGTTGTCTCGTGCCTCTCAGACTTTCGTAGTGCCGTTAAAATGACTTGAAACGGCGGTAGCGATACACCAAATGCGAAATCAACTGCCGAATACCCTTCGCCGTCTGCATTTGGATGGTCTTCCCAATAAAGGTCAGCGCTCTACGCAGTTCGAGCGATCCAACATTTTGCCGACGATTTGCCCGGCCTCTCAACGTCGTATCATTTGATCGGAGTAAGGTAGCGATTGAAAGTGCTTCGGAGCGCTGGACTTGCCCGTTTAACAGCAACGGACGGAACGCTATGGTACCTGATTCCAGATATTGAATTGGAATGTAATGCGCAACTTTGCCACCCGGCTCAATAACCTCTTCTCGAAGGCCGTTGTAGATAACTTGAATGGGAATGCTAAAGTAGTTCATTAGCTGAACTTTCCCACGAAGCCGTAGAACAAGGGTTCCTTGCTCTGCTACGGTTTCGCAAATAATGCTTTCGCCATGCCACGAATCTCGTGGCTTTCCGCTGCTTTCCAAATGTAGATAACTCCTATTTGAATACCCAATCGGAACTGGAATTGCCTTTGAAGATGCCGTCTTTTGAGATGGGGATTGTGGCTTGAGCCATAATAACCTACGCAGTGGCGAGGTCACACATCCCGCTGGCGCTTCATGAGCAACAATATCCGTCGCAACACGCTCGCCACTTTCCACTCGAATCCACTTTGTATTTGAGGATGAAATGTCATTTAACATAGTTGATAAACGGCGGCGACTCCAAGCATTATTGTTGAACATTGCCGCTCCCGTCTTCATGATATCATCGTTAGTGTCAGCTCCTGGTACTTCAGTTGGCATCTCGATGGATCCCGTGGGTCTGCGAGACGACGACGGTGTTGACACGGACGTTCCAATGCCGGAGGAAGCCGGGTGAGTTGCTACTACGAACGGAATCCCTGACTGGTTATCGACATAAATGAATGGGCCAAGTCGTGAAGATAAAGCTCCATCACCCGATGTCACTTTCGTCACCAATCCGATAAAGTGAACGAGCACATTGATGACGTTTCGCGAGACGTTGATGTTAAAATCGTCTTTCACCACCAGGATGAATGTGTTCGCCTGCCTAGCACCACCCTGATCATGAGGCTGTTCCAACAGCTCACGGTAAATGAAATTCTTAGATTCCCACGAGTGCGCAGCTGCATTGGTGAATACCTCTGTTCTAGACGAGCGAAAGAGACATAATGGCATTCCGTCACAACGCAAAGCAGCTCCCGTAGGCGAAACAGTCTGGCGTTCTGATAAACAGTAGTCACACAGCACACCACCTTTACCATGGAACGCCATGTTCACTTCGAAGTCTTCCAATACAGGCTCCCACACCGCCAACTGAGAGTTGTACGCTTGAATTCCGAAACGCAAGCTCGATAGCGCAGTAAATCTCTCTTCCAGTATTCCTCGGATATCTGCATGAAGCGTGGCAACTCGGAAGTGAAGAAGCGGGAGCAACATGTTGTGGAAATCATTTACAACGGTTGCATTTACTCCAGGAAGAGTAAACTCAAGTATCTTTAAGTTTTCTAGGAACGACCCATGCGAAAACACTGAGTTTCTTGTTTTTCGTCTTCTTCGAGGAACTGCTTCCTTTTCATCATCAGTAGTATCAAAGACGTCCTCGGCAGTCGTATCATTACGATGTTTTTCCCTAGATGAAGGGCTACTAGACACTATTGACAGAGCGAATGGAATGGGTGCATCGCCCACACCGTTGAACATCAGGTATCCGCCACCTCGCGCCCCAGTCGTATCCACAGTATGAGCACCTTCCGTTCGGGACCCTGACCTGCTCGAGTTGAAATCCATTTGTTGCCCTGTTGCGTTAGCTCCTCCGAAAGTTTTATTTTTGCTAAAGGAGCGGTATATAGTAAGCTCCTCGAATACGATAACTTCCCGATCGTATACGACGCTCTTATCCGAATTAAACATCGTACTGCCGTGTTTCCAAATTGTCGTTTCAAAGGCGCCAGCAGACCCTTCTGGCCCAAGATATCCAATTGCGCCAAGCTGATCATACTTTCGGATAACAGTCGACTGTGTTGCTTCTCTGGATGAATCTCTGTTGGGAGTTGGCGGTGCATTCGTGGCATCTTGTTTAGATACTTGATCCTCCTCGGTACCCTTGTCACTGACCTTCTCCTGCATCACTGCTTCCAAAATAATTCTGTCACCGTAATAGATTTCATCGCCTATCTGTCGTCGACTTCCAGGTGCAGGAAGAACCCGAAAAGCCACACTTTGAACTAATTGTCGCTGGTGAGCTGTGTAGGGAAGGACAAGGTATCGTTTACGCCATGTCGAGTTATAAAATCCAACCACAGGCCTCGTCTCGAGCCGTCCTCGAAAGCTGGCAGATACCAAATAAATCAGAGATGAACCGTAGAGCGCAGCGGTACGTTGATGATCACTCTTCTTCGCGGAAGACAGCGCAACGTTTGAACGAGGAGACGATGCAGAACGAGTGCGGCTAACCCACGACGAAGAACCTTGGCTGACTGCACCTCCACCTGAGAGAGAAGAACTAGACGATCCCGACATTGATCGGCGTTTCGGGCCCTCTTGTAATCCAAGTTCAGTAACGATAGTTGGTCGACGAAGAATATGTTCCAAAGAGGTTAGCATCGTGCAAAAATCCAAATATCCGAACCGCAGCTCCATAACTCGGTCAAACGTCGTTCGGAACCGCAGGAACCGCGAGCGGAGGTTCATCTGCAGCACTGTTTCCATGTCGATGGGCTTCAAGCAATCAGCAGACGCTGATGTTGTCGCGTGCTCTGTTGCCCAAACACTTTCCTCGGGCAGTCGCGAGGTCCCATGTATGTTCTCGAGCACAATACAAAACTGCAGCTGATTATGGCTTCGCGAGGGAGGCACTCTGCCCTCAACGGTAGCAGCAGCGCATTCTTTTTCGTTGGTCTGTTGCACATAGTTGAACATGACGGATGCTTCCCATGACAACATCAGCGCTCGAGACTTCAGTTTATGCGGGTCCTCAACCAAAAGTAACGCGGATGGTCCGAGATTCAGTTCCAGACAGATCCGACGATACAGTGGCGGTGTAGCCGCCGTCTCACGTCCTTCTGCTTCCCCGTTAGCTGTGTCTTCGTCCAAAACAGTGTGGCCGTCATTGCTCCTCCTTTCACCCCTACCACTAGCAAAATCATCATCCTCAGCACCCCATCCCGGCGGCACTTCTAAAAACTGCAGTACCTCGTAATGAATATTGGACGGGATCACTTTGAATCCAGCAACATCAATAATCAAGTCCATTCTTCCCTCCGTCCCCATATCTTCTCCGGTTTTGTCGGACGACGCGCCGCCATGGCTCGTCAATGTGGATGATACTGGCGAGGAGACAGACGCCTCGGAATCTGTTCGCCTCAACGAAAATTCGGACCCAAATAGTCCTATCAGAGCCCTGGAAGATACACTTCGGAACTGTGTACGGGGGTTCGTAGTCCCTTTGAATTGGAAGCAAACGCTGCATCCAAGCCAGCGGTGGCTGCGTCCACTTCAAGAGTTTCGCGACCAAATTGAATAGTGAGTGCTTTCGCCATCCCTTCTTTCTTCTGCTCAAAAACAAGTACATCACGATAGGAAGTCGACATCTTCGAATTCACTCGCGAGTCTCGGACATGAATGCCTTCCAACTCGACATTTGTGACTAGTTTACCCAACGCCAAATTATAATCGGCTCGCCCAGTAAGAATCGATAGTGCCAGCACGCAAATGGACCCTTCGTTAGTTTTTCCTTTTTCTGCCATACCAAGGTCACCGCTACTTGAAGGATGGTATCCGCTCTGACCCTGCAGGATTTCCATCGTTATCTCTGGAACAACAAACTCCAGTATAATATGGCGCTCTTCGGTTTCTGGGATCTCTGTAGTATTAGCCTCATGGCTTGATTCGTTGATATCCTCCTCAGCCTTTCCAGACGTTGAAGGTAACGATGCTGCATCGAGGCTGCGAGATAGTGAGAAACGCCCAGCCGATGCGCGGGGCACGTTTGCGGCTGGTGTTGCTGGTTTATCAGCTCCTTGTGAAAAGCGATAACGACTTCGCTCGCGATAGTTCTGGAACGGCACTCGAAGCAAAAAGCGTATTGCTCCTGATTGCAAACCAAACGAACAGGACTATAACTAAGATTTAATTTCAGATCAGCATGAGATCGGAAGTCTGTTGCCAGCGAATAATCTGTAAGACCGAGAAGGCTCTGCGTGATAAATCCACTTGTGCCTTGACGCTTGTTGATATCATCACGGTCCACGAGGATCACTGAGACGATTCGGAGCGCCTTCATATCAAGCCACAACTGCTTCAGCGATGAGTTCAACAGCACTTTCGCCACGATACGATTTTCCATACCCAGAAAGTTATTGACAACTGCTTCGTTAGAAGCCCGAAAAATGTCGAATCGGAGCAATAGCGACTCTGACGACATGCGATGCGGCGGCATCTCCAACACAGCATCTTCAAGTCGGATATCGACAAGGGGGAACATTGACACAACTTCAGAACCCAGGAACTTCTCTGGATTGGAATCTTCAGTATTCACTTGTGTCTCCACTGGCCCCCTTGCATATCGACAAGCTGGAAATCCCCTTCCCATAGCATGTCTGCCTGCTCTCGTGACATAATAGAGAGCACCGTCTCAAGTAATACTCCTTTAGTCCAATAATTCTGCATGTCGTCCACAAAGCTATACAGGAAGCGGATTCGAGGAGACTTTAGTCGAACAGAGAAGCGACTAGTGTAACCTGGATGCCACGCCTCTTGGATTTTATCTGCCCCGTAATATTGAGCAGTACAAGAGAATACCGCAGGAACCTCGTCCAGCAGCATCAGAATTTCGTTCAGCTTCGGAACATAACCTACGATAGCATCCCCGTCCCGCTCGCCTGGGTTATCACCGTAGACCATTTTTCGCTGTTGCCTGACTCAGGGAATGCATTTCCATGGGATATAATCTCGGTCAGATGCTGTTCTGAGAGAGATACATCGCAGATTTTCAACGATGTGAGATAGGCAAATACACTAAGGTAGCGTGGGAATTGTTGGACACAACAGCAGAATTGCTGTGCAGTCAAACTCGCAAAAGCCGACGGCATTCCGGCTGGTCTTTGAGTGTCGTCCAAATGAAGAAACAGCGACAAACCTTCCACCTGAAGACGCAACTGCATCGAAGCCGGCAACTCTACGTCGTCATCCTCAACTTTTGCTTTAGGTGTAGCGTCTTCGGTTTCTCTATCTGGGCTAGCCACTGGAATATTATCCAGGAACGAAGATGCCATCCATACACCTAATTTTCTCGAAAATGTTCCTTCGTTCGCTTCAGTGTCAACTGATGACAACACAGACTGCTCTTCATTATCAACAGCCAATCCTTTCCGGTCAGACGCGCTTCCTTCGCTAGCGCTTCGCATTGACAACGGCGGTGGTGGAAATGATTGTTGATCTGGCGCATTTTCCTCCGTTGAGTCTTCGCCATTACGCTTGAAAAAGAACACGAAAATCTCTGCTAGTGTGTCCTGATGAACATCTATCGACAAAACGCGCAAACTTGTATCAACTGAAAGCGGTGTAACGAGCGGGTCTTGCCAAACTGAGTTTTTATCGGAAGACGACGTAAAAGGTGCTTGGCGAGCATATTCCCACATTCTTTTATCTTTTGGCATGACAGCATCCGATGCGATACTCGTAATTGCAGCATGAATCAGCTGTTCGGACGATGGCGGAGATTTAATACGCTCGTCCACCTTTTCGGTTGAATCAGTTACAGCATCGTGATTTCCTGACCGCATAAGAAATCGTTTCTTCTCCACAATCTTTGATGAAGGCAATGATTTCAACAGGAGAATGTCTTCAACTAAAAGCGTACCAAGCGCAAACTCCAATCTCCTGTCGTACGAGCGCACTTTTAGACGCGCGTGTATATCAACTGCTCGTACACGAACTATTTTCCCGGAGCAGTTTTCCAAATCACGCACCTGAAGTGTAAGTGTAACTTCGCCTATCCCAAACTGGAGATTACAAACCACACGTTTCCACAACTTTAGTAAGTCTTGGTCGTCAACATCTTTTTCTCTACCCGCTTTCTTTCGATCCCATAAAGCCCGTTTTGCCAACCCAACATAAGGACTGCTCTCGGACGTACCAAGACGCTTGCCACTTGAACCACTGCTTGACGAAATGGTACCCCTGGTTGCATGTACGATGATGTCTTGCGAACAAGTTTTGGCTTACTGCGCCTTGGTGTTCCAGATGTCAGTTGGCTAACGCGACCAGAATTTTGCGTCACCAAATCCGGGAGCTCCATGGCCTCTCTGTCATTTCGACGTCGAGCATGAAACGAAAAGTTTTCTCCAAATGAATGCAATAACCGCATCAATGAACGGAAACTTGTAGCTGAGAGTTTTAAATGGACACTGTCGACGCCACCAAATAACTTCAAAAGAGGAATAGTCGGGTCATCCGGCGTAACACTCATGTAGAAGCTGAACTCCAGTGACGTTTTCTCGAGAAGGTAGTGCCATGGCAGTATCTTGGCTGAATGCTTCTGTGCGTGGAAAGCGCTTTTATTTCTATCCCCATCAACAATTTGCACTTCGATTCCGGATATGCTAATCTCCAGCACGTCGTACAATTTTTCTTCCGATCCTGATAGAGAAATCCGTCGACTTGCCGTCAAACCCCTGCGTTCTCTTCAATACTAGTCGCCGTATCATTGCTGTCACAATCAACACTGGGGTGCTTAGTTTCTGCTTTTAGGAGGCCAAGAAATACTAGTAGACTGACTTCCTCGCCTGTTGGCACGCCAGTATCTGATGGTGGTGATTGAATTATGTTGATCAAAGGGGATATCACCTCCAGACGTACATCGAGTTTTGTTCTGCGAGCGAGTGCATCGCGCAATTGAGCTGCACTGTAGCGCTGCAAACTCTGAGCTCGTTTCCAAGCGCTATGCTCGAGTCCAGATAGATCCACATTAACAGGCCGAGAAAACACGGCGACCACATCGAGAAGAAACATCAAGTTCACGTTGCATTTAATGGCTTGTGTCACCAATGAAATCCGAAGCAAATGAGCCGTTGGCAAATCATCACTCACGGCCGTTGCATCTTGTTTGTTGTCACGTATTGATCCTGCATCGACCTCCGGGTGCCGCTCTGATTCAATACTTAGTTGCATAAGCGGGAGTTCTCTCTCACAATGACGAAGCCTCACACTGCTCATTTGGTTTCGCACTCCAACAGGATGGTATTCAAGTATTTCATCCATGTCCATCCGCTGGAGAAAGAAATCAGTCTCAGATGAGCTCACGGAACGCCTCCTGTAGGAGCTTCTATCATCAACCATAGACTGCATGCTTTGGCAGAAAAATGCATCCCGCAGCCGAAGCCCCACATCAAAACACGAAGGCCGCACTAAGAACTGGATTTCAACGTCATCCAGTGAAGCAATTAGGTGTGATGATGCGATCTTGGGGACGGTAGTGTTTAGGTGGCAAGGCGGTATTCCAACAGAATCAACAGGGGCATCTTCTAACGTGAGGCCAAACCGTGCTTTGCACAGAGAAAGCTGAAACCGATATAAAATGTGTTGGCGTTCTTGCAGTAGCCGCTTCTTGCGTTTAGTGTCGTCTTCAATTTCACCACCTACTGGTGTTTGACCTTCATTTCCGTCCTCTTCCGGGTGAAAGTCGATCGCTGCATACAGGTCCTTAGTGTCCTGGTCGCTCCACGTTACGTCTTCAACACGCATCCCACCGCCACGCTGGGAGTCTGACACATTGCTGGAGGTGCCACCACGCACACCAGCCGTGTTACCTGTAATCCACGAGGCATAGGACCACAATCTTGAGCTAGGTGGCATTTCGTGGTTTGTTTCTTGAGCCGCAGCTTCATAATTCGTCTGCTGACTTCGCATTTTACTGACAACCTGCTCCGCTTTCTCTTTGGCTGCAATATCCTCACGCACTGCACGACGGAGCTGAACAAGCTCTTTCACATCTAATGTGAATTCCAGTTCATCAAACTCGCTTCGGACCATTTCTTTCGACAAGAGGCGCATATCTGCTGAAACGAGAGTCGCCGCAAAAGTATTGTTATGCTCTAACAGGATATATAACTCCTTGTATCGGGTTCGTTGCTGGCGTATGTTCTCTTGAGCTTCCCAATCCACATGTGCTAGTCGCTCCCGGACGTCCAGCATTACCGCGTCGATTGCATACCTCCACCATGCTCTTGGGTTATCTTTCACTCGAATCCTCTTTGGTCGCAGCACAAGATATCGTGCCTGGCGACGTTTTACTGTCAAAAACGAAATGAATGAAAGTGCGCTCAAATATTGCTGACGATGAAGTGATGTACTGATCTGGTCGATATCAGCTTGGGCATCAACGTAGGTGCTCTTTTCTTCCATCACCTGAACGACGGCCTCGCGATATTTGGCAATACAGTGTTCAACACGGTTGACCTCTTCCAGCGACCACTGCATACAGCTGGAGAGCGCTTCTTTGAACTGACCCAACGATGGAATTTCATCCTCTTCCTCCGCCAAGTCTCTAGCCAGGTCCCTGGCTACGGACCACGCCTCAGAAAAACAAATCCCAGAGTGTACTTGCGCTCACTAGCCAACTTTGGCATCCTATCCAAAAGTCGTTCCAGGCATCATCACCAATCGCATTGATCGTCTCAACCATCCAGGGTGTGCCGAGTCGAGAAAGCACTCGGTTACTCAGTTCCTGATGGGCAATAGGCAGCTTGGCGTTCCCGTCATTCACTGTTAGCTTCATCGATATCGTCAGTGGATGAACAATGTAGTCACTATCCCTGAACAGAGGCAACAATGGCCTCTTCTCCAGATACCCACTAGCAGGAGGCGTCTGAGCCGGCTCCGGTTCTAACGGCGTCTTCTCCGTCGAAATGAAATTGCTTCTCATCAAACTAGCAAATGCCTTTGCGTCATTCAACACAGACAGCGGCACCGGCACGAGTGGCAGCGACCAGTAGATGCCAAATTTGTTGACGTCCATCTTCTTCCTCAAGAAGGCGGCGTTCTGCTGGTGTCTGGCTCCTCTGCCCACCATCGTGTAGTTCCACCCTTCGTCCGCCGACTTGATGATGATCGCCATCAGCGTCATCCCCACAGCGTAGGGGTGTCGTGGATCCGACACCGAGTCCTCCATCCTCAGGTGGAGGTGCTGGATATGCACTTGCACATTGTCCAGCGCTTTCACCAGTAGTTTGAACCAGAAGCTCTGCGTATAGCTCTGCCCTGCGGTCTGAGGGCTGTTCTTCTCGTTAAACGCTGTGGCCTTTTCCACGGCGTCGATCGCCGCTCGCTTCCGCTGCAACTTCTGCAGTCTCTGCTTATGGCGTCTCTTTTGCTCTTCAGGCGACGGCTTCTCATCGTCCTCGTGGTCATCACTGCAGACCTGTAGCAGCAGACTCACGTCCTGGATGTCCACGCGGATAGGCTGGCTGGCCAGGTTAGTCCACGGCAGGTCGATGCGCAGCTGGCGCAGCGTCCCCTTTACCAGCCGTACCTGCTTGGACAACGGGAAGGCGTCAGGCTGTAGCTCCAGCGCCTCCACCTCGATCTTGCCGTTCCACACGCTGATCTGCAGCGCTGCCGGGTCGATGTTCTTCACGTAACTCCCCAGCACGGCGTCCAGCACCACGTGTACGTAGCGCTGGAGGAACATGGCGGGCCCGATGGCCCCTTTCTCGCAGCGCTTCTTCTCCGGAGGATACAAGTCGAAAATATACAACCTTCAAGTACACCGAATTTTAGTTTTTTCAGATTTGAAGATGGAGGAAATTGAGGAGGTCGAGCAAGCAGAGCGAACGCTTGGCAGCGTTAGACGCTACGTGGAGACGAATCTGGCGCTGCATGGGGAGCAGCAGAAGCTGAGTTTCGCTGTGGAGGAGGAGCAGATGCTGGAGGAGAAGGTGAACGAGGGCGTGGCTGCTTTCCAGTCGGCTTTGGCTGAGGCTCTGGAGGCGGCGCAAGAACTGGCGGACCCCAAAGTGGCCGCAGAGACGGAAAAGACGCTAGAGAAGCTCAAGCAGCAGTTGCTAAGCCACGTGATGGGCTGCAGGAAGGCGCTCGTGAGCTACCGTCAGCGAGCCAAGACCGAGAGACTGGAGCAGGCGCGACGGAGTCTCTTGCCTCAGAGTCCCCGGGACGCCAAGGATGGCAAGATGCCAGGCGCTGGCTCGGCGGTGGACGTCACTGCAGCGCTCAAGAGGACGAGGCAAGTCATGTCCCAGGAGATTGAGAGAGTGAGCTCTGTGAGCAAAGTGCTGGGCAAGTGAAAACCAACACGGAGAAAAGTGATAGAGATCTTGAACTGATGATCTTGCTGATGTAGATGACGGAAGGTTGAGTTTGCGGAGCTCCCATGAGGAGTATGGCAGTGTCAATGCCGAGATTGCAGAGGTGAGAACGAGATTGAAGGCGTTGGAGTGGCAGGCCAGGCAGGACAAGATGTGGATCGGAGCTGGCCTCTTGATCCTCGTATCGACTGTGCTGTTCATTGTCTACGAACGCACGGGGCTCATTTTGGTATGAGAATTGTACAAGCTGGTGGTACGTGGTTTTAGAGTGCACGAATGGACGTTGATTTCAATTGTGGTTAATGAGTTGGAGAAGGCCAGCAGCGAACAGTGCTGCATTTCACTGCACTTACACGTTCAACGACTTCTCGTACTCTTCGATGGACTTGAAAAGAGCGGAGAAGTTTCCCTTGCCGAAGCCGCCGCAGCCTGCAGCCTGCTCGAGTCGACCAGCGATGTCCTTCATGCAGCCTACACGTTCGATGATCTCGAAGAAGACCGTAGCGCGATCGCCCAGCGGCTTGGTGAAGATCTGCAGAAGGATGCCTTGTTCGTCCTTGTCCACGAGCAAGCCGAGTTCCTCGATCTGCTTGTACTGCTCTTTGGTCAAGCTGTCGCCGATGCGCTCTGGCATCTGCTCGTAGTAAACTTTGTTGGGCTTCGGCATGAACTCGAAGCCGCCCAAGTGGCTTCGCTTGCGCATTTCCTGTAGAAGCAAAGTGAGTCAAACATCTAAGATGGACAACAAAGAGTGGGCAATGAAGCGTACCGCCAGGGTGTGGAAGATATCGTCGGTCTTGAGAGCCATGTGCTGCAGGCCCGCGCCGACGTTCTGCTCAAGATAAGTCTGAATCTGGCTTTTACGCTTGGTACCGAAAGTTGGCTCGTTCACGGGGAGTAGCACGAGCTCGTTATTGCTGGCCAGTACCATGCTGTTGAGTCCCGAGTCCACGGTGCCGACGTCTTCAGCCGTGAATTCCGCAAACTCGTGGAACCCGGTGAAGGCTGTGATGTATTCCACAGCTTCGAGCAGCTGCGGCACGTTTCCAACGCAGTGGTCGAGGCGCTGGATGCCAATGCTGAGGTCGGGGCCACTGCACGCCTCGTAGCCAGGAACGAAGGAGCCGTCGAAGTCGCCGCTAACCCAGCGAATGACCACATCACCGTAGAGCTTTACCTCTGAGATCGTCAAGGTCTTGCCGGACTCTGCGTCCTTGAGCACTTGAGGCTCGAGAACTCCGGCGCCACCGTTTTGCACGGAAGTCTGAAGGAACACACACGAGTATTGCCCAACGTTAATGGCCGTCTGCTGGCGGAGCTTCTTCAAGCTAACTGATAAGTGCCCGCACCTCATACGCAAGTTTGGCGTCTCCAACTAAAATGCCGACAGCGCGAACTGCCAGGCCATGCTTCATCACGAACTTCTGAGCAAACTCCTGTTGGCGTAAAACAAAGTCATTAGTAGACGTCCGCTGCAGCAAATAAAGGTTCTTTCACGTACCGGGTCATACCCGGGAATCGGACTGACAGCGCCTGGGGCTTTTTCGGTCTCAAGCGCGTAGGGCGCCGTGAAGACGAGCTTGACGTCTCCGCTCTGGACGACGTAGCTGGCCGACACGTGGTTACCCGTGGACTGGTCCGACTTGCCCACCTGGCCCATGCCCAGGCCCCACGAGAAGCGGCGCGACACGTTGGTCGCGTCCGAGCAGAAGAACTCGATGTGGTGGAACTTGTGCACGTCGAAGCGGTCCGACTTGGGGTTGTGGCGCACAAAGTTCTGGCAGCCGACGAGTTTCATCTTCTTGGGGCTGTTTTCGTTGACGGCGGGCGGCATCTCGAAGGGTGGGTGGAGGAGGTTGCTGGTCGCTTGGTGCTTGCGGAGCAAGTTTGAGAATGGGGAGGACTTGCCTGCAGATGGCCTGGCATTCTGATGGTGCATTCTGGTTGAAGTTAAACCCGCGTCACAATCGGCGTGTTTAGACGCTGAGGTGTAGCGCCACCATGAGCACACCAGCCGTCGGAGGCAAGCTGGCGCCATCCACATGATTCAGAGCGATCAAAACGCTTCGCTTGGACAAGATGAACACTATCGACAGAAGAGCTTCATTGATCAATTTGCGCCATGCCTTAGCAAGTTGCCCAGGCGACGCTGTCGGAGAATCCAGAAGGAGCAATGCTCAAGAACACGGCACACACCGGTGAAGTACTACTACATGGCGATCGAGGGCATGAAAAAACTGCACTACTCACGACCGCCTCTGTTGACAAATGCTTTGCTTTTTATTTCGTTTTCCATATCCAAAGTTGTTGTTGTTTGGTGTGCCTTGGCCCTGCAAGACCGCGGCGTCAGCCACCTCGCGCTGGTCGTAGTAAATAGTTCCTTCCTATTTTGTCCAAAAATTCTAAAAAAATCACAATCAAAAGTGCACACTTTGCTCACCGACGACGCCAACCTGCCGCAAGTTCCACTTGCCCACGGCCGATTCTGCCTGCCTCGCACCTTTCAATGCGAGCAGTTCACTCCACTAGACGTGACACGAAGCTCTGCAGCCACTCGCTCTCGACTGCAAACGAAGTCCCCTTGCAGCGCGGCGGCGGGCGGCCTCGAGCTGCGATCACTCGTCGCCACCTCCTGACTTCTGACGGCCTCGCCCGCCGCAGTCTCCGTCTTCATCTTGTTTCTTTTTTGTCCTTTTTGTCCGTTAATTCCACCGGGGTCATCCACGCTTTCCGCGTCGCCTCCCTTGCTTCAGCACCAGCAACCACACGACACTCTCTAGCTCAAATCACCCCTGTCTGCTCCGCCTCCTCCTCCATCGACAAACTAGTTCGTCGAGGTGTAGTAGGCCCGGCCGCTCAATACGCTCGGGTCGATCTTGGTCCGCAGCGGTGGGATCGAGTACACGTTGGGCGCCTGCGCGCTTGCCACCTTGAGCGGGGAAGACGGAACGCCCCGCCTCCGCACTGCATCTTGCGCTCCTCGTCGCTCGTCGCACGGATGGGGGACAGCATGTTGTGCATCGGCGCCGTGAGGAGCGGCAGCGGCAGTCGGTTCTGCGCGTTCTGGTAGCTCATGTCGGAGATGGCATTCAGCACACCGCCGAACTTCCGCGCCGGGAAGGGGCTCCCGTCAGCGGACCGCAGGGGACTCAACCGCACCTCGGTCCTCTGCATGCACCACTCCGGACTGGACCGAATGAAGCCGTATCCGGCCCCCACTCCATCTTCTTGAGCTTCTCGCTAAACTCCACGGAGGCGCGCGCGACCACCTCCTCGGGGCACTGCTTGATCACGACGGGGCTCGACATGTCGGCCATCTCGACGTCGGGGGAGACGAGGGCGCGCTGGGCAGAGTCGGCACACTGATGGGCTCCTGCTTCATGACCTCGATAGAGGCCAGCTCCGCGAGACGAAAGAGCTCGCTGCGCGGAGCTTCGTGCCCCGAGACGCCCGAGAGCGACCGCGAGGGCTGTTGTCTCCGTAGTGGCTCACCTCGTCTCCGGAGACGTACTCGATGGCCTTGAAGAGGTTCTCCTTGGCCGAGTACTCGGCGGTGTCGGCCTCGCTGTGCTGCGAGCCGTCGTCGCCGCCGACCTGCTTGCGGCCCTTGTGGCGCAGGCCGCGCCGCCAGCGGCTGATCTTCTGGCGGTACTTTTGCGCGTGGGTCATGGTCTGGCGCGTGGTCTTGGTGCCGATGAAGGCGGCGATGACCTTCCAGGGCCCGGCCGGGTACTTCTCCATGGCCTCCAGGAACTTCTCGTGCTCTTCCTGGGTCCACATCTTGAGGGCTGGCTCTGCTTGCTCGAGTACACGGTCGTGCCGGCCTTGGCCTCCGTGGGCTTGATGCGGATGAGCTTGCCCTCGCTGTTGGTCATCTCGAACAGCTCCTTGCGCACGTTGGCCGAGATGGTCATGGTTACTTGGCTGGGTTGAATTTCTTTCCCGTCCTCTGCTGAGCCTCCGCCCCTTGCTTTAGCACGCCTGGCGCCGGTGCATGCACTGAAGGGCACTCGAGGAGGGAAAGAGAGAATTGGCTGCAGCAGGCGAGCGCCAGTCCAGCGACAACGACGAATCGCACTTAGCGCGACCGATGATGGATCACCGCGGGGAGATGGGGCGCCAGTGGATACAATCCAGCCCCAAAACTAACGTTGCACACGCCGCACAACTTTCATGGGGCAAAATGTGCTCGCGATCAAGCTGCAGATCATCTCTTCGAATTCGTGGCCGACGCTGTCGCTGTCGCTGCGGAGGATCTCTCTGTCGGGGTGTGCACCCGAATGGCAGCCACTTGGTTTCCGCCGTTTCTGTCCGGCCCTGACCTGACGGAGCACCAAGATGCAGCGGATGCAGGGGCTGGGCTGCTGGCAGGACGCGAGCAGTAATGTAAAACGATCGAGTGGAGCAACGACCACGTTGTTCTTGCCGGCGAGTACATGTATTGTAGTATGCAGTACCCGGTAGCCTGCTCGAAAGCAAGCACAACGTGTTGTCCGTGCCGGTGCGACATATTTGACAGATCGATCGGAGCTTGGAGAGACTATCCACTGCACCAGCATTTTTTGCTTGGCAAGAAGGCCTCCATCTTGATGAAAAGTCTGGTCGAGCAAGTTCCTGCTCCAACATGGTACAGTGTACCGTGCCGGTAAATTGGGGCCCATGGGTTCGCTCAATTCTATGCGTCAGGTCCAGCTGTTTTGCCGCTGTCGTGGACATGGGGGAAAGAAGAGCTCTCGAGCGGCGCCGTGCTGCGGTCCGCCCTTGGCAGCGGTCCCCACACGCGGCAGCGGCATGGGCGCCACCGACGTGTTGCCCCCTCGGCGGTCTTGTCTTGCCGGCTGGAGCTGCGCGTGCGAAACCATGGTGGCGCGGTGTGCGACGAGCACGTGCTGGTGTCCGATTGAAATTGAACCACGGGGAGGGAAACTCGAGGCTGGGCACGACCGGCAGAGCGCAGTATGGCGAGGGACCCAGTGGCCTGCGGCACGAGCTCTACAGCAAGTAGCTGCGATCCGCTTGAGCGCTTGGAGCTCACCTTGACGGTTGCCGTTCCCCCTGCGGACCAGCCTAGA
Source organism: Phytophthora macrochlamydospora (assembly GCA_011947325.1). Taxonomy (NCBI): domain Eukaryota; phylum Oomycota; class Peronosporomycetes; order Peronosporales; family Peronosporaceae; genus Phytophthora; species Phytophthora macrochlamydospora. Next base: position 229,938 of record JAAVTH010000344.1, read on the forward strand.
TATCTCTGCAGCGGTGTCTCATTGCGGGGCGCCTGAGCTGGTCGAGGAGTCTGTTGCCGCCGCTTCTTCTTCTCCAGCCCCTCCCTCGGCCTTTGGACGGAGCCCAGAGTCTTAGAGCTCTACGCTGCATCGGCGCTGGCCCCGGCGACGCATTCCAACGCCGTTCAACGAGGCTGGCGTTCACAGTGGGCGGCTCAAATCCAGCGAGGAGAAGCCATGTTGAACCCGCCTCGGGGCCTCTGGGAAAAGCCCCATACTAGCACCGGCGGCGATTTGCGCCGCGTCTCGAAGTACACAGAGCCATTCGCTTCAACGTGACCGGCGCGACCACTGCAACACGGCCGTGCCGAGACAGCCTCGCTACCGCTGCTGCTGCTGCAGTTGGCCCCAACGAGAACATCTAATCCTAGTCGTACGACGGCAGCGTGGCTGCGATCACGGACGGCCGAGTGGCGATCCACGAGGCCCATGGTCAGCGCCGCCGCGAAGAGCATCCGCCATCAGGGTCGGAATAGACTGTGCATACTTTAACCAAGTGAACGATTTGTACCCACCAGAGATCATCTCAAAAATCAGTACTATCGATTTCACGGTGACGGTAACTCTACCAGAGTATACTGATTTTCGGGCTCACAACCGACGATGGATACACTGGCTTCTCCGAAGTTTTTGTACTTGCACGTTGTATGTGTACAATCTTTTTCCTCACGATGGGTACAACGAGGCACGTACGTAACTCCAGAGGGTGGGGTTCCAGCAAGCCACGGCCACTCGTGGCGCTCACTCGAGCATTTGCTAGCGTCCTGAGGACCGCCATGACCATCTCGCGCAACGTGTACAACCAGCTCTTCGAGCAGGCGCCGTCCAGCCCGGGCAAGGAGCAGGTGATCCGCCTGCGCCCCACGGAGGCCAAGGCCGGCGCCGTGGTGGTCTCGGCCAAGAGCCAAATCAAGATGTGGACCAAGGACGAGCACGACCGCTTCCTGGCGGCGCTCGAAAAGTACCCGTCGGGCCCGTGGAAGAAAGTGGCCGACTACATCGGCACCAAGACGCCCCGACAGACCATGACGCACGCGCAAAAGTACCGCCAAAAGATTCACAGGCGCCAGCGAGGGCTGCGCAATCAGAAGAAGACGGCGGCCAGTGCCGAGGAGACGCTGCTGCTGCTCCGGACACTGCTCCTGTCACCATCTCGGACGCCCCCGCCCCCACCCCAGTGGATACGAAGGCGGAGGTTCAAATAGACAGCAAGACGCTCGTGTCGCCCTACGGAGTCGCCGATTTGGAGCTGAAGCAGCTCGATCCAGCCAAACACGCAGAGGCGGTGGCCGTCATCACGGCCGCTGCAGCTGCCGGGGCCACGAATGTGCAGCTGCTCAGCATTCTGGCGCAGCAAGCGGCCATGAGTCAGGACGGAGCGGAAGGGGCGGACCCACAGAATTTGCCGTCGCTGGCCGAGATTCTGCACTTGAGCGGCGCTGCAGAGACCGAAGAGAAGGAGGAGGAAAAGAAAGAGGAGGACGGGGACCACGAGAACCAGAAGGAGGCGAGTGAGGAGAAGCAGGGCCAAGAGAAGACCGAAGAGTGCAAGTGCAGCTGCAAGTGCGGCGCACACAAGAAGGACGAAGCGCAGGAGACCACCACCCAGCCCCGGCCTCAGGAGGAGGCTCTGATCTAGGTGCTCTCCGTCTGTCGTCGAGAGAAGTCAGGCGCTGCATTATCCCCGTCAAGAGTCTAACCTCTCTCAATAATAATTATTCTTCACCACACCCGCGCCTCGTCGGATGTATAGGATTTACTCTTCATGGGAAGCGCTCAAGGTTTTAAGGTGCAATCGTGCTTAGCAACATTTGAACCAAGTTTGCTAACCGCTCCGTCCTACTCCAAGTGGCGACTACGCACCGTGGCGAGCGCATCCAGCTCTGACACCGTTGGGACGAAGTGTACGATCGCGTCGATCTCGGCCTTGACCTCGGGGTGATCTTGGCCACAAAGTCAACGGCCTTGAGGTTATTCTCAAGCTGCGAGGGACGACTGGCACCGATCATGACGGTCGACACGTTCTCGTTTGAGACGCACCAGGCGATCGCCATCTGCGCCAGTGTGCAGCCAAGCATGTCCGCGATGGGTTTCATCTTATCTGCCATTTTAACGTGCTCCGTAAAGCCCACGGACAGGTGGCCCGACTCAAAGATCTGAATGGTGTAACGCGAGCCTTCAGGCTTACCGGTGCTGTACTTCCCTGTCAAGGTGCCATTGGAAAGCGGTGACCACGTCGTGAGACCCGTCTTATACTTCTTATACAGGTCCAGGAACTCGAACTCGACTTTGTTACGAGCAAAGATGTTATACTGGGCCTGGTCCACGATAGGACGGATCACGCCAAGACGGTCTGCGATTTCGCAAGCCTCACGGATGTCCGAGGCGAGCGACTCGCTGGTGCCCCAGTAAAAGGCCCAACCTTGCTCGATAACGAAGTTCATGGCTCGCACGGTTTCTTCGATCGGCGTGTACGGCTCGGAGCGATGGCAGAAGACGACGTCCACGTAGTCCAAGCTCAAGCGTTTTAGCGACGCTCTCATGCCTTCGACAATGTGTTTTCGGCTGATACCCTGATCGTTTGGTCCGCAGATGAAGAGGTCCTTGTACCCGCAGAAGACTTTGGTAGTCACTACCAGGTCCTCGCGGCTCCAAGTGCCTTCGGCGATTCCTTTTTGATGGCACCGCCCATGAGCTCCTCGGCCTGGCCGTTGCCGTAGAATTCCGCCGTGTCGAAGAAGTTGACGCCGTATTTGAACGCGATCGCCATCATCTCGTACCAGGCATCGGCCGTGTACTTGTCGCTGTATGCCATCCAGGCTCCAAGCGAGAGTTTCGAGACGAGTAGACCGGAGTTGCCCAGGAAGCGGTAGGTCATCTTGGTCGTGTCAGCGTTCGACGGCATTGCGATTTGCGGGAGGAAGGCTAAGGCTTGGGAGTGGCGAAGCAAGTTTGAAAGTGGGGCATGAGTAAGACTCGGTCGATCTTCGACGCCGTCGCACATGACCTCAGCTTTACATCACACTCAGCTCGAAAGCGCACAATCAGGGGTTAACTCATCCTGACGGAGATGACGTTCTTTTTGTACCCCGTCAACATAAGCACAATGTGGGCTGCCTGTCAACAAACGACACTTGGACTCGTGAACAGCACCACGGGTTTCCGCGGCACGAAGGGTATCGAGCCAAGCCAAACACCGACAGTTTGTGCCACAAGCACATTAAGGGCACAAAGGCGTCGTTACGTCGATCGGTCCGGGAGACCATTAACTCTGTGATCTACCGAGGCTGGTGGACGTCGAGAGATATCAATAAAGCCTGTGAAATCGCTGACCGCAGCTTGGCCTCACGACGTACGTTGTCGAATGGAGATCGCCCACGGTCAAGAATCCAACAGCGGATCAACGACGGACTTGCGCATGGAAAGACGCATCGAGGAGATTGTGCCGCTCGAATATGAAGAGCCCAAGCCAGACACGATGTATTACAGAGAATTTGAAAACACCAGGCGTGAGGAGGGCCCGGTCCCTACGGCCAGCCACGGCGCCATTTTGTTTAGTGACGCGATTAGTGCCATTTAAATGCTCTTTATTGATCGCCTTGTCCATTCAGAAGAACGTAGCATGTTGATGCGCTCGATGGCCTAGGACCTGGCTATAGCCAACATGGTAGTCATCGTTATGCACCAGGACACCCAGTGACCGACTTGAACGACCAAGGATGGATGCAGCCCAATGCTAAAGCCTGAAGGAGTACCCCTACAGTAGTTGGAGCCGTGCATCATGGCCACTTCATGCTTGTTACTGGGTATGCTGTCAAAGACCGACGAAATCAACACAACTTATCCAGTGTCACTGGCCTTAGAAGTGAGTTTCAGGTGACCTTCAACGCCCGCGTCACGAGAAGGGGTTGACCTCAAAACCGCTACTCTTGGCACCCTCCTGGGATCCACCTTGTCGTGATCAATCGATGCTGCTCCATCCACTAGAGATGCTGTTGGTACTTGAATTCGCGTCAACATTCACATTCACGTGATTTTCCGGCGTAAATGGGCGCAACTCACGTACGGTCACTCAACAGTGTTGCTGCCCACGGATTTCATCGTCCTTGAGACTGCTGCAATCACTAGAAACATCCCAATCCTCGTTCCATTTCGATGTTGCGGCGCGAGAACTATCCTTTTGACAGTTCTGTTTGTCAGTGGGGCCTGTAGGACGCTGAATTGCAGAGGAAGGCGGGATGCCGTACATCTTGCTCAGCTTATCGTCAATGCGATCCATGTAGTCGTGAACTGCAGCGTTAACCTTATCGATTTCCATCCGCCGTCTGCTCTTTGGTGTTTGGGTATGACGATCCGTCTGGAATGGACTGCCAGGAGATTTAGGTAGCGACGCTATGGAGAAATGATTTGAGCTGGACCCGCTGTAGGCACCTGTGGCCCTGCGTTTCGGCGATATGTCGTCGTCCAGCAATGCAGTGGACATGTCAAGTCGCTGCCATTCACTTCGAAATGTATCTGCATCGTTCGATCGTCGAGACTTGCTGGAACGCACACGATCTTGTTGTAGCGAGGTAGCAGTGGTTGGGCTACTGGGGTTTTCTCTTTTGTCATCGCACTATTTGCGTTTTCACAGCGCCGATTGCTAGCGCGCGAATCATCATAGTGTCCATACGTTATATCGGCGTCAAGAGGGGCTACAAAAGCAGTCTTCTTCTTTTGCCGAGCAAGCGGGGACGCATTATTTCGAGAGTGCCGGTCCAACAACGCATCCCGTCCCTTTCGTGCTTCCACAGCATGCTCATCGGCGCTGTCACCGTCATCGGCACTACTCTCATCGTTGAAACTATTTTCCAGTTCTTTGATCTTCTCGTCGCGTCGCTCTCGTTGTGCTTTCTCGTGCTGACGTTTTAGATGCTCCACAACTGTCTTCAGGGTCGATTTCTCTTGTACCTCCTGCTCCAGTTGCCAGCTTACTTTCTGGTAAAGCTCGTGGGCCTTCTTCACGGCCTGTTTGAGACTTCGCACTTCGTCTTCTTGTCGCCGCGCTGCAGCCTTAGATTTGTCCGCCTTTTCTTCCTCTTCAATAGACACGCTCTTCAACGTGTCGACTTCATGCTGCAGCGCCACTCTATTCGATTCGGCCCGGGTGACTTCGCTGCGTAACGTAGCAATATTCTCCTCAAGCCCTTCAATCTTTTTTGCGCAGCTGATAGTTCGTCTTCTTTGGCTTGGATCTCCTTGTGTTTCGCATGATGCTCCTCGTGTATCCGCTGTAGCTCTTGGTCGGTCTGACAACGTTGTGCGGTCATCTCCTCTTGCAAGGCCTCGGCTTTACTCTGTAGAGTCTCCATTTCACTTAAGTTTTGTGCTTGTTGTTCTAGCTGGAATTGGAACTCGTAGTTCTCTTTTGCAACGCGTTACGCTGATAGTGAAGGTCTTCCACTCGTTTCCCAAGAGCGAGGATTCGCTTCCGGATCAGCGCAACTGTAGGAATGTCATCCTCGGCTGCTGCTGGGTCGCTCTCGTAATCGGTCATCGGATCACATCGATCTCCTCTTCTACTCGGCTTTCGACGACGCTCGAGTAGCGGTTCGCAATGGAAGGATCCGTTGGTGTTCGCTACTAGCATTTCCTTAGACTCCGGATCGATAGCCATAACCACTTTCATTATCAAACTCCCCAGACCAGTTGGCATCATTTCGGATGCTGTAGAGCTCGAGTCCATCGCATCCGCTACCCTCTGAGTAACCTGCAACTTTTTCAAGCGCTCAAGAACAGGGCGCAAAGACAATCTGGACAAAGTCGCCTTTGGAGGAAGCAACTTGATAACTGTTGGCTGTGGTGATGATAATCCATGCGTTCTTCTTCTTGTCTTTGCAGACTTCAGCGGTGTGCAGAGACCGTAAGCGCTTGGTTCGCTAATATTTGCCGAGCTGTTGGCAAAGTGCTGAAGTCTGTTGATGGCAAACACTGCAATGACCACGCGTCGAAATAAGTGCTGACGGCGTTTTTCCTTCGCTTTGTCAAGGTTAGGCTTCGCTGTCGGGACCATTTCCTTAAGCACCTGTCCAATGCTCTCAAATTGGTGTTGAGCCACCGCGAACTCGACATTTTCGCGCAGCAAGAAGCGCTTTTGGGCCAGTAAATCGCTCACTTGGAGAATCAGCGGCTGTACAACCAACACGAACAGATGCAAAATGGTCGCAAATACAGGAACGTCCTGCTCAAACCCGGCGACTTGCTGCTGAAGTTGCACATTATGCTCTTCCACCTCTGCAACGCGAGCGTATTCTTCTTCCAAGTTGGTCGCCAGTGCGTTCCGTTCATTCTCCAGGTCTGTAATACACTGCTCGAAATGTAGCTTCTGCTCTTTTACGTTCTTAGCGTGGATATGCTCCACATCCTCCAGGGTTTGTTTAAACTCGTCCGCCTTATCAGCGAAGTCTTTTTCCACTAACTGCACTTGTAGATGAGCATCTTCCACTTCACTAGCGTACTTTTCGCACTGTAGTCGCCAGTGATCTCTTACAGACACGAGCTCATCGATGAATCTTTCTAGCTCTGCAAAAGAACGTTTTGAATCAGTGTCAGCGAACTCTCTTTCATGACTTGTACTTCCAGCAGGACCGTCTTCCACAGCCTGACACAGCTGCTGGCTTAAACGATCGGCATGGGAGACACACTTCTTTAGCTCTGCTTTGAGTACCTCGTTTTTTGACACGTCTGCTCACTCCATTTCAAGACTTGCGTCTTCTCCTGGGAAACGATATCGCGAGCTTGCTCTGCCAATTTGCGCTGCTCTCGCAAGTCCTTCATTTTCGTTGCGTCTTCAGCTCGCAAGTGCTCCAATTCAGCCGCACGTTCTTGTGATAGCGCCAGCTTGTTTCCTTGCTGGCGCACTAAATGCCGTGCCCGCTGGAATTCATGTACCATGTCCATCATCTCATTGCGCAAAGCCGATATGGCGCCCTGAACTACCTGGAGCTCTGGGAAATCACGCCAAATCCCTGGACGATCCGAATTGCCTGGTACATCTCTCTCAAACGCAGCTAGCGTCGTGTCGTCGATGTTGCTTGAACTAGGTTGTACTCGGAGAGCATGTTCCACGTACTTGCGCAGACATTCAACCCGCATCTGTACTGCACGAGCTTCGTCACCGATTTCATCCTTTAGTCCCTTCGTCGATATCTCCATTTCAACGAGACGAGCTTCCAACGTTTCATATTCTTCGCGAAGGCCACCAAGGGCAGAAGCGTCGTTCTTGTGTCTAGTAGCAAATTCCTCCAATTGAACAGCATTCCTTCGGAGGTGTTCCTGATGAGCATGCTTTCGCTCTTTCCAGTTCTCTTTGAGCTGCGCTAACTGCTGTTCCAATTCGCTCTGCTTCTCCAGAAGTAAAGCATTTTCTTCGTGCTGCTGTTCGAGTTGCGTTTGCAGATTACTGCATACACTTTCGACCTTTTTCGCTTCTCCTGTTCTTGTGCGAGCGACCTCTGCAGTCTTTCCATCCCCTCCTCCACGCGCCCCACACACTCGGAAGCTGATATTTCAACCTGCTCGCATTGCGAGGCTTTCTCTGCTATGGCCGCTGTAAGTTCAGCCATTTCGCGTTCCGCGTCCTTCAGTTGAGATCGACGCTTGACGGCTTCATCTTCCAGTGACACAATGGTTTTTTGTAAAATTCCACTTCTTCATCGGTGCGATCTCCTTGCTGACGAAGTTGTTTCGTGTTGCGTTTCCAGCGTTTCAACTCGGCGATCATTTCTGCGATCTCTGTCTGAGACTCACTTTGAAGCTGCGCGTGAGCATCGCGAACTTCTCGCAGAGCTGCTTGCAAGTCGCGATTTTCCGATTGAGCTGCTGCAAAGTTTTTCTGTGTCACTTTCAGTTTGTGCTCCGTCTGCACTGTCGTAGCTAGTCTCGTTTGGTCCTTTTGCACTCGCGCGTTTAGCTCGGCGACGTCTTCACGTAAACGTTTTGCTTCACGTTCGCGGATTTGATCACGCTCTTTCAAGGCATTGTTTCGTTCTCGGAGTGCTCTAGACTCCTGGCGGAAGCGATTGTTTTCCACCTGCAAGCGCCGCAACAACTCGAGCTGACGGCGTAATGCATCACTTGAGACTTCTTGCTGCTGCAAATCGTCAAGAAAGTGAGCCGGGGCCTTTAACTTGCGGCCATCAGAGCAGTTCGCAGCCGTGGGGCTGCCTGCGGACGGCAAACGTTGGCGGTGGAAATCAGCACGGGCTTTCTCTTTTATCCTGCGGAGCATATCCTGAGCGCTGCTATCGTCCTCGTCGTTCTCATCTTCTGTTGGTGAGGCCTGGCTTCGCGTGTAGGTAGAGTGTACGAAAGCACATTTCTGTCGAGCACTACTCGTGACATTCTGTGTGTGCAAACGGAACGTGTCTGCTCTTCCGGCAACGTACTTGGACGAGAGTTTTGTCGGGCAGCTGCCCTCGCTGGGCGAACGTAATTCGCTCAAGTGCCGACTGCTTTCAGAGATTGGCGAGCATTCCGACTGGGATGTCGCTCGCTCAGCACTTAAGTCTTCAAACAGCTTCCGCTGTCGGGCATAGTGGTCCTGCTGCTGCTTTAGATTTCGCTGTAGTTTCGACTCCATTCGCTTAGCATCTCGATCCGCGTTTGCACGAAATTTAGGGCCTAGTCGCGCCGGAGTCTCCGTCTCAGCGCAACTTTCATCTGCGTCGTAGCTGGTTTGATCTCGCGCATTTCGTGTGCTTTGGGGTGACAGGTCGTTGAGGCTGAATTCCGATTCTGGTGAAAGCAGCGGGGATGTTGCTGAGGCCAATTCGTGTTCGCCAGACTGAAATGGCGACTCAATCGTGACCAGCGTCAGATCATGGGCCTCTTCGTCCTGGAGCACGCTCATTTCCTACGTGTGGGGTAAACCGCTCGGGAGTGAATGACGCTGCGTCAAGTTTAAGGAGATGCAACGCCTCAACGGACCTGCAACCGACACGCGAAAATACACAAAAGCTTCAGCAACGCAGCGGCAAGCAAACCTGGAGCAGTGTGCGCACCTGGAGCAGCAAAAGCTGCTCCGGAGATACTTTGCAAGCGTTCATATGTAATTCTTAAGCGAGCCGAGTCGAAGGCTGGCCTCGTCTTCTGTCTACAAAGGAACACACGCGCTTAGCGAGTGCAGAGAGCGAAGGTGGGAGCGCCAGCAACGCGCCACCGCCACATGACTCACCTACCTAGTCCACGTCCTCCACCGACGACGCGCCTGCAGCCTTCCGCTGACGCAGAGTGGCTTCATCCTTGCCGTTCTTGGCGACGTTGTTGAGGATCTCGACCACATCACCGTTCTCCTCGCCCTTGGCGACTTCCAGAGCAGTCCGTCCGTCCGACGCCTTCACAGCCAGCAGCAGCTCGCGCTTCGCCGGCGAGATCCGAGAAAGGAGCGCCTCCGCAGCCTCCGGTCGGCCGTGGAACGCACTCCAGTGCAGAGCAGTCCATCCATCTCCATCCACAGCGAGCACGTCGGCTCCAGCGTCCACCACCTTTTGGATGAACTCGTCCGTGTCCACTGGTGACCCGCATGCCACCATGAGCGCCGTCCACTGGTCCTCGTCCGTCTTGGCGTTCACCTTTCCCTTGACGGCCGTCCAGAGCGCATCAAAGTCCGCTTCCGCCCCCGCCGCGAGGGCCTCCGCAATCGCCTGCTCGGGCGACAGCTCCGACTTGTTGGCAGTAGTAGCAGCAGCGGTTGTACTAGCAGCAGAAGCGGTAGGAGCAGCCTCGCCCGCCGCCGCCGCCGCGTCCTCGGCCGACTCGCCCTCGAGCCGCTCGTTCCAGATGCGGCCGTTGCGCCTGCCCAACAGATAGGCCTGCACCAGTGGGTTGTCCCACAGGTTCATGGGCATCATGACCGACTGGATCATCACCACGTGGTTCACGCCCATCTTGAAGTGGATGAGCGACGAGATGCCGGCGCCGATCAGCGTCTGCTTGATGAACTCGTTGGCCTTGGCCAGCTCGTGCGCCTCGTACGTCGTCTCCGTGAGCTCGCTGTAGTTGGGCGACTGGTCGAACGGAGACTTGACGCCCGGCACGAAGATCTTGCGCGTGTCGTGCTTGCGCTCGATGAGCTGCTTGAGGTAGAGCCCCACGAGCAGCGCCGTGACCTGGCACACCAGGAAGGCCGTGCGCGCCGCCATGAGCGTCGTCTCGTTCTCAAAGTCGATCTTGCCCATCAGGAAAATCATCGGCAGCATGATGAACATGCGCATGGGGCTCTGCTTGCCGGCCATCGCGAGGACACGTCAGCAAGAGGAGGGGAAAGCCGGCGAAACGAGGAATGGCTGACGCGGGGATACAAACCAAAGGTATTATTCCATCATTCCTGGTCCGAGGGGATTAACTATAGAAGAAATCCAGTCGGTTAACTTGCATAAGGAGGACAAGTGCATGAGTGTGTCGCTGCACGAGAACTTGGTTCATGGGGATTTCGTTATTGTACGCTTTACACTCATTTTTGTTTGGTTTCCGGACGATCAGCGCCGTCCTCATTTCACGTCATGATTCAGTCGATCATACTCACACGATGCACGATCGCCACGCCAGGAAGAGCCTCGATGGCCGTCACGACGCAACCTTCGACGTCGGTGCCGGGAGCTTCTGCGAGCGCGGCCTGCGGGTCCAGCTCAAACTCGAGGATCGTCACGCCCTCGCTCTGCATGTGCAGCCCGCACTTCTTGATCTCGACGTTGCCGCCGCTCACGCCTGCGATCACATCGCACACTTGCTTCAATAAATTATGGTTGGGCAAGCGGCGCTCGACGCCCTCGTCGCCACTAGATTGCTCCATTACAGCCTCCACTTTCAGAGAGAACGTTGTCGTCAACACCGCTACGGAAGCGACGGGACTTGCGCTCATGAGGTGATCGATCGCCGGGACAAAAGGAAAGCTCCTCCTGCCCGCGCCATGTCCAGATTGCGGGGCGACCGCACCACATCCATCGCCTTCTGCGCCAGACTCGTTTCGTACAGCATTTGTCCCCACTGTACGACTTCGTCCGCAGTCGGTCGTGTGGACGGATCGTAGCTAAGCAGCCTACGCAACATGTCCAAGATCTCAGGACACCGTTTGGCTGCGCGGAGATTCGCTGGGAACTTGCTGTCACGTGCGTCACGCAGCGTGACATAGCGCTCCATCGTCGTTCCGAACCTCTCGTGGCACAGCTCGAACAGGATCATCCCCAGCGAGTAGATGTCTGTCTTGGCATTGTACTTCTTGCCAGCGACCTGTTCTGGGCTTGCATAGAGATATGTGCCGACTCCGCCGTGACTTCGTTGCTCTCCGACATGTTCGACCACATCGACATGGACCTCGGAGACTCCTTCAGTCCTCAGAACTAGGAAGTTGCGAATCGTCCATAGACGACGAGGCGTTGAGGTTATTCACATTCGCAGCGTACCGCGATAGACCGAAATCGCCCAGTTTGATTTCGTCTCGTTCCACGTCAGCAACGAAGATGTTGGCGGGTTTCAAGTCTCGATGAATCAGTCCACACGAGTGCACGTGTGCCAACGCGCTCGCAATCTGAACGAAAATCTTCAACATCCTCGACAGCTCCATCGGACGCGTAGGCACAGCGAGGTAGTCTGCCAGGTTCCGTCCGGCACAGTATTGCATTTGAATGTACAGCCAATGATCGCACTTTTCCGCGGAATTGAATGACGAATCCTCTGCGCTGCCTGTACCGGCTCGGGAGTGAGATGACCGGAATGAACTTTTGGTCTGAGGCTTGTTTTGAACCACCAGATCCTCCTCTTTCCACCCGTTGTCGTCCCCGAAGACGACCCCGTTCCCACTCAAATCCTCCATCGTCGTCACCTCCGCTCGCCAGGCTTCCGTTGCTGTAGAAAGTGTCGAGTTTTTGTTGATTTCCAGAAAACTCGAGTTCCGAAATGGGCGCCAGCAAGTTGCTGGTTGAATAATTTCTGGCGCTGGCGAGACCACCACCAAACGAGTTGCTATCTGATGCCACAGACGAAGGTGCCACCGACGTCTCCTTCGCGCACTCTTCGACCTTTTCGAGCCACGCCTGGTAGTATCGCACAATATTGGGGTGGTCCAGCAGCGCCAGGATCTTCACCTCTCTCAGGAACTTCTGCAGAGTCTTGGAGGTCTGCTTTTTCAAATTCAATCCGACGCGCTTTATCGCGTACTTGCGTCCATCCAAACGATTTTCGGCAAGCATTACTTGGCCAAACCCGCCCTTGCCAAGCGCGGAGAGCTCCTCAAACTCGTTCACAAAGCGGCTCTGGCAGACAAATGGGAACAGAACTTCAGCCTCCGTTGCAGTCGACTCTCCTGACGCAGATGAAGATGCTTCCGAAGACTCCTGATCTCTCGATTTGTCGGCACTGGACTTTTCATCGGTGGTTTCATCTGCACACTCAACCGAACGAACACAAGTGCTGTCGTCTGATTTGACCAAGGCCTGACTGTTGCTACTGTTGCTGCAACAGCTTCCAGCAGTATCTGACTCTCCAGACGAGCTTTTGGACTTCTCTCCATTGGTTGTAGCTGCAGACTCTTCCTTATCCACAAACATGTCGTCGTCCGAGTCTGCCAATTCAAAGCGCGAGTCTTCGTACTCAGAATCAGCGTCCAACGCCAGAAAATCTGCACCGCGTTCACTTGCAGGGAGCATCTGCACTTCATACACACAGGAATCATCATCTTCTTCTTCCTCGGTACACGGCAGCGCCAGTCTTCTCTTTCCGCCAGGGCTACCTGGAGTAGAGAGACGCATTGTCGAGGATGACGTTGATATCCCGCGAACGATCATATCCGTCAAAGACGACGACGACGACGAGGCTGAGGACATCGTTGCCGTGGTCGCGTTGGAGTCTGCGTCAGGGTCACCTTCCAGCATCTTTACGTTCGTTCGGGGATGACTAGCTCCACCTCGCGCAAGTATTGCAGCAGCTTCGTTAGCGGCAAGTTGTGAAAACTTTTCCATAAGCATCGCTTCAGTGTCCGGGTTGACATTGGCACCGACTTCTGTTGCTAAAATGTTCACAGGCTCGCCATTTTCCAACAGCGGGATTTGACCCAGCGAATCCAACATGAGCGATTGACTAATAACACTCGAGATAGTGATGTCTTGCTCACCAGGGCGTTGGATAGTTAGTCGATGCACATGTGTTGTGAAAAACTGGCTTCGGTCCATACTTTTAATCGCCGTCTGTGCCAGGGACGCAGATAGACCCTTGACGTAACAGCCCCAAGCCAACAGCGCACCGCACGTAAACACACCGAGTAGCATGGCCCCAACGTGCGTGTATGTGATGAAAACGCCTCGTTTGCCATCGTTTACGATGGGCTCCCAGAAAATACGTCGGCGGCGTCGAGAGCCAATGTCTTCGTGGAAATCGTCAGAGCTGTCACTGTGTCGTCCATGAAACGACGATCCACTAGCTGGCTTTTCGTCACTCTGCTCCCCACTATGAGACTCGAGAAAATAGTTGTCTCCTAGAAGGCGAAGACGAAATCGCGACTCCATTGCGTCCCATGTGTGTGGAACTACACGGACCAAACCCTTGGCGGGATCTTGTTTCACTTGGCCAACAACGTCTTCTTGGTCACTAATGTCCATCTGGTCGTGCTGCGGCCCAACAGAAGCGACCTGCGCAGCGTTCTGCGGTCGGCTCGACGTAGTCGATGACGGACCGTCTACTTTCCATTTGTAAAGGTCGCTCCTCGAGCGGTCGACACTCCGTAGACAGCGAGGACATCAAACTCCGGGACCTCAAACTCCCACAGCTGCTCGCTGGTCCAGGGTCGAACGCTACAATCGTCGAGCCCTCGTCCTCCAGCGCCGAGTTGGGGTCCTTCGGCAGCACAAGAATCTCCGGCGCCACCTGATGGCTACGATCCCCGACCGAGCAATGCGCCTGCTGCGCAAAGTCAAGAAAGAACTCGGAGATCCGGAAACACCTCGAAGACGACGAGTTCCGCGCGTGCACCGCTCTGGTTGTAAACTCGGAGCGTCCAAACAGGATCTCGCCCGCTCCATCTCTCGATGCTGAGTACGGGCGTCGGATGCCACTCACCGCATCGAGCATAAACATCTCAAGCTTCTTCTCCCCAAACAGTAAAATGTCCGCCGCACTCTTGTCCGCCGTCGACCCACTCGGCTCCAGCGCTAGTCGCACGGGCCCGTTCACATTGACGATGTCTGCCATGGTCATCCCCAGCTCCTTGACTCTCTTCTTGGAGAAGTGGTAGAGCCGGCCGTCGTAGGATGGCACCAGCTGCGCCATGACGGCAGCGCTCTGCTGCGTCACCGCTCGCTCCTCCGCCTGGTCTGTCTGCACTTGGACGCTTCCGTCGACGTCCTTGTCCTCCCTCCTGGTGGCTGGCGAGCTGTAGCGGGGCGAGAGCTCCTCAGCTTGGCGCCGCAGACACTGCGACGCGTCCACCATGGGGCCGCCCGAGTCAAAGCTCCACAGCACGTCGCCCGTCCAGGCGTCGACGGCGAACACGCGACCGTCCAGTCCGCCGGCCACCACCACGTCGGGGGACGGCGCCGGCTTGTACGAGAACACGGCGTCCGCGGCCGCAGCGCCGCCCACCAGCGCGATTCCGGCCAGCAGTAGCGCCGCCCATCGTCTCCTGCGAGTCATCGTCCGGCGCCTCGGCGGCTGCCGTAGCGAAGGTGCCTGCCGGGTGTCGGGTCTGCAGCGTCGGCCGTCGGGCGCAGTCTTCGTGTTGCTGTGCCGTGCCCCTCGCGTTCAATACTGGAGCTGGCGGTCTGGGATTGGCCGAAACTCGAAGCGGTTTTTAGAGGCATGACTTTACCCATATTTATTTTGTTGCATCGGACTACATCCCTTCCTCCTGCTGCTGCAACTTCGGCGCTGCATAGGGCCTGTCTGCGCTCGTGTAGCGACCACAAGCACACTTTGGTGCTCGCAGAGGTTGGCTGCCTCGATGAAGCAGCCACATACGCCTCGCGCAGCTTCCTCGTCGTCGACGATCCTCAAACACGCGGTTGTCTCGGTAGCATTCGATAAGCTGGTGGCCTCTCCAAGCCTCACAGCTTTGTCTTCAAGAACATGAGAATGGTCGCGGCTTCATTAACGTCGCGGTCCCAATATGAAGCTTCGCAGTCACTGTGGTCACAGCGCAGGACAGTTCTGCTGGGAACCCCGACAATCCGGCCAGCGTCGTCAACATGACCATACAGGTCTCTTTCTCAGACCCCCGTGCATCGATAGAAAAAGGTACTTGTGAGCTGTGGCAGCAGTATGTTTGATGCCAAGCAGCAAAGCAGGTGTAGATTGACGAGTCGTCAATGACGACGTGGCAAATGCGCCTGCTTCAGCACGCCAACGGCAGGTTGGATATCTCGGTCCACTAAATCTTTGTTGCAGCGCAGTACATGCGATCATCTGGGAGTTCTTCTTCGCCGTCGCTGGCTTGGCACTCCATCGCTGCGTGGAGCTGGCTTGAGACCTTGCGCAGTTAAACGAAAGCGAGCTGGGCTGCGTGGGATGAAATCGACGTTAAAATGGGCGAGAAGGATATTTAGTTCGCGCAAGGCCATTTGGCAGTTCGAGAATGTCCCGACTCGACGTCAACAAGTTGCTCTGCTTGACGATCGCCACGATCATGAAAATCCACAGACGCAGGATTCTTTGCTGCCATCCGAGCAGATCGCCGCTGTCGGAGTTGACGCCAATGTTTTGGGGTTTGTCTCGTTCCGGTTTTCAGTCACCTTGTCGCAAAGCAGGCCATCATCATCACAACGCTCGAGCTGTATTATCGATCCATCGGCTGTGAAAGCAGCTCAAACGTTTCCACTCTTAGAATGTGCCTACTGTGCTGTTTGCTTGCCTCGTAGTCGACCGAGTTGATCACGAAGCAGTTGACACTGCGTGAAAAGCTCGTCTCGCGCCTTCCTGGTGCTTTCCAGCGCGTGCGCAGCTCTGTCGAGCTCAGACTGCGCTTCTTGCACCCGAACCTCTCGCTCCTCTGCCTTTCGAGCGCCGCTGGGTCCTCCCTGCGCGGCTTTTCCTCGTCTTCATTTTCGTCCTCCTCGTCGAAAGCTTCTTCATCGTATTCAGCGTCACGCTGTTCGACTAACAAGTCATGCCAATACTCGACCGTCTCAGTCTGCTGCTCATGCTGACGCAGCACCTGAAGGTACAACTTCTCAGCTGTGTCGAGCTTCTCCTGAAGCAACGGCACCTGCTCGAGCCGCCAGGGTTCCGACTCCAAGTCGGACTTGGATTCACTGCCGTCTTGTTTCGACAGCAGTCTCAAACGACTGCTCTGCGAACGAGCCAATGTGTGGGCTGACGCAAGAGCCGTTGGCTTGCCTCCTAAGCGCGTCAAAAACACCTCCATCTCATGAAGACGACTGTGCCACTGGGCTCCGCTTGCTGCATCGTTGCTGCCTACTCCTCCACTGGCAACGATGCTCTTCCTCGGCTGTGTTGTCGGCGTCGTAGACATTTGCTTCTGCTGCTGGACATGTACAAACAAACCTTGGTAGCACCGCACTAAGAGCGCGTACATATGCGAAATAAACTCGGGCTCTGTCATATCACTGGTGTGAGCTCGAGCCTGAGCCAATGCATGCATGATCACCACCGCAAGCTGACCAGTTGACAATTCCTGTAGCGCAGAAAGCGACAGGTACATTGTCCCGTTCCCGGTGCTGCTGCCGTTTGTGCTCAAGGACAAGCACGCGTAGTCACCTCCGTTTCCGTTGCTCGGTCCCACGGTTTCCGCCACCGTCAATCCAAAGCCAGCACCTTCAGTAGGTGCCAAGATGCGGAGTAACAGCTCTGCAAAATCGCGTCGAGCGCGTATCCGATCGTCAAGTTCATCAGGTGAAACCTGCTTCGTTCGTGAGGTGTCTAGTGTGTTGGGGTCTAG
Source organism: Phytophthora macrochlamydospora (assembly GCA_011947325.1). NCBI lineage: Eukaryota > Oomycota > Peronosporomycetes > Peronosporales > Peronosporaceae > Phytophthora > Phytophthora macrochlamydospora. Next base: position 246,898 of record JAAVTH010000344.1, read on the forward strand.
CACTCCCAGCGAGGCCGATGTCGGAAGGATTTTCTTGTCCATGGCCGTTGATCTCTTCAAGCGACAGCCTACAGACATCGCCTCAGCTACAGCTCGCCGATAGGTGGTCGCATCGTTATTTTCGCTGGGCTTTATGTCGATTGTCTCCGCATCCTCTCGCAAATTGGCCGCTTCGTGTTTAAACGCCGCCACCAGTTGCTCGATCTTCGTGAGTCTCTTTTCCAACACGCTTTCTAGTCTCTTGGCAAGGTCCTCTGTCACTAATGATGGAGACGTATTTTGGCTCTGCTCATGTTGAATCGGTGGTGCTGTTGGTACTACAAAAGTTCTTGTCGCTGTCGTAGATCGGCTTTCTCCTGGGCGAGGCGCTGATTCATCACGGAGATTACAACCTGAGCCTTACGACGGAACTCTTCCTCAATCAACGACCGTTGCTGTAGCTTCCGCGCTCGTACTCGCGCCTTCTGTTGTTCGCCACGACCTTCAAGCATCAGCGACAGACGTTGGAGCTGCGCAGAATGCTCCCTCTCTGCTGCTTCTCGCTGCTTAGTCTTTCCAGCAGGCAGTCCTGTGAGTCTAGACGACAGCAGATTCGACATTGCCGTCTTTTCCTCAGCAAGTACAGTGGCCAATCGCGAATCGACTTCTCTCAGTTCATCCTGTTCCTCTGTAGAGAGTTGCTCGAGCTCACGACGCTTTTCTTCTTCCAGTTCTCGGCGTCGATCATCAGCCTCCAGTTCCAATCTGGCACGAAGTTCGTTCACGAGGTCTTCTGCTTCACGCTGTGCTGCATTCATCGTTGGTTGTTTAGTGTGCGAAGCTTGAAGTTGAACGGCATTTGCTGCACTGACGTTAACAAGAGCCGCTGAGTGCTGTGCGTCGAAATAGGACAGCAAAATGCTATCTCACGCATCTGTCGAGCTTTGAGGCTCTTCTCTGCCTGCGATCTAATGCCATCACTCTCAGCCAGCGCGCCTTGTTCCGCTTCCTTCATTTTCTCCGCAAACTCGCAGTCTAACTGGCTAAGAATGCGTTCCGACTCAGCTTTTACCTCATTGTTGTCGCCTTCAGAACCGTAATGCCGAACGATATCTTCCAAGGCTTGAGCCTTGGTGCTGGCCTTTGCTGGGTAACAACCTGTAGCACTCGTCGAACACTTTCACCCGTTCTAGCTGCAAGCTCTGTGAGCTGAACCACTAGCTCACGTTCATGACGCACCCCGACCACTAACTCGACAGCACCGAGCAATGAAAGCTTTTGCGGCACAAGGCCATAGGAAAAAGTTGCCGCACCGCAGTGATATCCCGCTGCTGTTGCCGAGCAGCGCGAAGCAAAGCTCCGGCCTTTTCTTCATCCGCGGAGAGCTCAGCGACAGCGGGTTGGTCAGCAGAAACGTTCTCCTCCGCAGCAGAATTTATAGCTTGTCCTGCCGCTTCATCCAGCGCAGCTTCACGCTCTGTTTCGGCAACGGCAGCTTGTTCGGCCTCATGTTCCTGACGTGCATGGAGCCGTTGCCGTTCCAATTCGCGCTTCTCCTCTAGCTCTCTCAACTTACGAGATTTTTTGGCAGCTATACGAGCCTCCAGACGAGCTTTTGCGCTGCTCCGTCGGCGCTGTGAGTCTGTCGCAGCTCTCGCAGATTCGTATCGAACTCATGCACCATCTTGTCCGCCGTTTCAGTGGCTTGCTGTTGTAATTGTAATGCCAGCGCTTCTGCTCGCTTAGCCGCTTGTGCCTCCGCTTCTCGCGCAAGTCGCTCAGCTAGAGCATCCTTTTCACGCTGCTGACGAGCACGCTCATCCTCAAGCTTCTGCGCTAAACGTTTAGCGATCTCATGTCGCTCTTTTCTTCTGCCTCGGCTTCCGCCTGGGCTTGTGCCTGCGCTAAAGCGTCGGCCCTTTCACTCTCAGCTGCAGCCTGAGCCTCTTCTTCGGCACTGGCGCTTGATTGCTGCAGCCTAGCCGCACTCGCCGCAGCCTCATCCTCTTGGCGTTGTTTTTGGCGCGTCGCTGGGCAATTCGTTGCTGAAGTTTATCTTCTTGTCTCGCTTGCTCCTGAGCTATAGAGGCCGTTAGTGCACGCAGTTCTCGCTCGTGCTCCTCTTGTAGTCGGTTCATTTCCTGGTCCGCAAGCTGCTTCTGGTGCTCAGCATGAGCACGTTCTTGCCGCGATTTCAGCTCCTGCAGTGCTCGTAGATCTTCGTCTTGCTTGTGCTGAATGTCTTCCCAGGCCTGTTTCTCCTTCGCGGCTAGGGCGGCAGCTAATTCCTCCTCCTCTTCTATTTGTTGCTGTTTCTCGGTTTCTTCAGCAGCTTTCACGTCTTCCTTGGCCGCGATTTGGGCATTAGCAATGGCACGCTTCTCTTTCCGTCGAGCGATTCGCTCCTGCAACGCATGTTCTTGCCTTTCGCGTTCTGAGCGGAGAGTCTCGCGGAGTTTAGCTGCCTCGGCGTCGTGGGTCTCGCGGCATGCCGCTAACTGCGCTTCAATGTGTGCCTCCAGTCTCAAGCGCTCTGCGGCATCTTGTTCACTTTCATCACGAGTTTTCGTCACCACATTCGGCTTCTTAAGCTTCTGCCTCAACTTCTTCTCAGCGAGACGATCAGCTAGTTTCTGTTTGGCACTTGATGCCTCTGCTGCCTGGAGTTGTTTAGTCTCACCGTGATGTCGATCGAACTCCGCAGCGACGCGTACTGCCTCCTCCTGTGCATGACGAGAAGCCGCTGCAGCTTTGGCCGCAGCCGCAGCGGCTTCTTGTAACTCGCTTTCAGCTTGACGCATTGCCGCTTCTTGCTTGGCTCGTTCGTGCGCCACGAGAGCAGCTTGCTCTTGCATGAGCTGTTCCTGCAACGCCGCAATCGCTTCAGCCTCTTCAGCTGCTAAGTACGCATCTTGCTGGATGCTTAAGCTTTTGGCCTGACGAGCAGCTTTCTTCTTTGCCAACTTCTCTCGCAGTTGGGCCTCACGCTGCCGCTGGTCGGCAAGTAAGGCTTCTTCAAGAGCGCGCCGTTCACGTGCATGTTCCTCTTCTAGGCGTCTGAGCTCACGTTCTGCTGCTGTGTGCAGGTCCATCGCTGCCTTCCGCTGGGCTTCTGCCTCACCCTCGAGTTTTCGTGTCACGTCCGCCAGTTCTCGCTGCTGACGCTCAGCAAGTTCTTGTCGCGCATCACGCTCGTGCTCATCCAGCTCAGCTTGCGCTCTGTCGACTTCCTCTTGGGAAATTCCTTTGCTTTCGTCCATCCCGACAGCTCCTTGATCTCCTTCAATCCTGCGGCGCTGCTTTTTAGCCGCCAAACGCTGTTTTAGTGCCAATTCCTGCCGTGCTTGCTCCGCGCGTAATGATTCCTCCAGTTTGGTCGACTCAGCTTCGTGGGCCAATTTACACGCAGTCAACTGGCGCTCAATATCCTCAGCTCCGCGTTCGTTAGCCTCACGGAAATTCGTCTCGAGAAGTTCGCTTTCGCGTTGAGCGTCTGCCGTCAACTCTGCTTCTCTTGCAATGTGGTCACGCACAATAACAGCTAGCTCGTCCTGCTCTTCGCGCCGCAAAGCTTTCTCGACTTCTTCCGGCACAGGGTTTGGCCCTCCAACTTCAGCAAACGCAGCAGCACGGCGCTTCCGTTCCAGCCGAGCAGCTAATGCTGCCTTTCTAGAAGCTACATCGGCCTCCAATATCCCCGCCGAGACTCGACACCACGAGTATGGGCCGCTCGAACATTTGCAATTTCACGATCGAAGAAGTTGTCGTCTTCTAGTTTGCTACCTGTTGGAGCGATTTCTGTGCGCATTCCAACACTTCCAGATACTGCAGCAGTCGTCGTGTATGAACGTCTGCGTTCCTGTTGGTGTTGTTGCTGTTGTAGTAGCATCCTCTTTTGCTTTCGCTCAGCTAGACGTCTCGCAATCTCGCCACGGCCGAGGGATCGCTCAGCTGTCGCTCCTTGTAATCTCGTAGCTAGCGAAGCTTCGTACTCGGCTCTCACACGCTCCGCTTCAATCCGAGCACCGTCCAGCACGGTCAGAGCAGCATCCCCTGCTGCTCGACTTGCGGAGTAAGCGCAAAGTTTCGTGATTAGATCAGTCTCCTTCTCGCGCCGAGCATCGAGTACTTCGACCTCCATCTTCGCTGCATTTGCTTCGAACGAGGTCTCCAACGCTTCTATCGCCTGACGTTCCTCATCTTTCTCGTCCTCTGGTGACAGTTGAACACCGTCCGCTAGTCGTTTTTCACGCTTTCGACGTAGTTTGTCTCGAAGTGAAAGTTGCTGGCGCTTCTTCTCATCCTCTAGACTTTGGCGGAGCTCTGCGAGGTGTCTTTCGTGTTCTGCTGCAAGCCTTTCCAGCTCATCTTTCGCCTCATTTTCACCGTGCGCTGCTGCATCTCGACGATTTACTATCGCAGCTTCGAGAGGGGCCAGAGTACCGTCGACTTCGTGCTTCTCACGGTCTCGCAATGCTGTCCACGCTTCCTTTTCTTGGGCTGTTAGCTTTTCATCCAGTTGGCGGTACTGCTCAGTTTCATCAGCTTGCTCTGCTTCAGATGATGAAGCTTCCTCGCTGCTTCCTCTTTGTGCGGTTCTTCTCTGACGAAGCCGCTCTTTCAGTAGCTGCTCTTGCATTCGGCGATCCATTTCGAGCGCCTCACGCAACTTCTTGTGAGCTTCATCGTGAGCTCGCCTTGTGGCAGCTAAGAGCGCGTCCACATCGTCGCTGCTTCCTGCGTAACTTGCTGCTAGAATATCAGCCGATTTTTCTCGGGCGTGTTGAACGTTCAAAGCAAGAGCTCGAGCTGCGCAGGCTGCGGAAGTATCAATTACCGCCATTTCCTGCTCCTCTTCACGATTCAAGGCAGCTTCGGCTTGTATTTTCTCACTGGGAGTCATCTTGTTGTTATTTTCCAATCCTTGACGCTTGCGTATTAAACGATCTGCTAGTTGGGCTTTGCGTAAGCGAGTTTCATCTTCTAGACGCTTTTGTAAGTCTCCCCATTCTCGTTTGTGTAGTTCATGCAGCTTCTCAAGCTCATGATCCAGATCATCCACAACGACCGCATCGACAGCACTTGTAGTGCCTGTTCTAGCTCTTGGCTCGAGTGGAAACGAATACGATAAATTTCCTCCCTTCTCAGCGCGTTTGGCGGCTAATCTTTCTTCAAGTCTGCGCCTCCGATCCTTCGCTCGAAGTGTTTCGACGTCAGCACCATCAGTGTCAGCTAAGCATGTGTAGAATTCTTGGGTGACACGGTCAACCTCTGCACAATGAGCCGCTGCCAGTGCTTCTCGAGCTGCCTGCGCTGCTTCAACCTCCCCACACAGACGCCGTGCGTCAGCTCTCAGGGCTACTTCTTTTGCCTGAATTTTATCGCTTAGATCTTGCTGCGCCGCAATCTCCTGCCCGTTCATCGTATCATCGAGACGCAAGCGTTCACGCTCGTGCTCTTTCTCCAACACCTCCATCGCGCGATGCTCCACAGTTTTGGGGACTCCGTCTGAGTGTTCTTGTGTCAGCTCTGCCAACCTCTCAGCTTTCCGCCTTGCAGTGCGCTCCAAAAGCTTATTTTGCTGCCTTTGACGCTCTACTTCCAACGCATCATGCAGCGCCTGTATGCTCTCTGCATGCTCGCGATGAATGTTTTCCAATTCGTTCTCCTGTTCAGTAGCTGTGTCTTGGCTTCATCCCAACGTACTTTTGCTTTGCCGTCTGCTTCGGCAAATGCCTGGTCAACTTCGCATTGAAGTCTTTGCTGAAGTTCACTTAGGCGCTGCGTCTCAGACTTCGCAATTTGACTTAGTCCATCGGCTTCTTCTATCCGAAGAGCACTGTCAAGATCGGCAACAGCCTCGGGGTCTTTGCTTTTCCAGAGGCATCAAGCTCTTGCAACTTGTCGCGTCGCTTTTGCAGAAGTCGTTGACGCAGAGCTTCTTGTTGCGCTTGACGCTGAACTCTCAACGCGTCGTGGAGTGCTGCGATCTCAGTGTTAAAACTTGAACGACAAGCTTTAAGAAGCCCCTCAATATCCGTCGAGCTCTGCGCCCTGTCGATTGAATTGCTGCCGCAAGTTGCTCCAACTCCGCATCCAGCTCTGCCTCCAAGGCGAACTTTCGATCGATGGCAGCGGATTCCAGTTGCGCTAGGAGACTTTCTTCCTCTTCTTCCTTATCGTCATCAACCAAAAGGTTATTTGAGGATACACTGGCTTGGCGTCTGGCCTCCTTTCTACGACGTAGGCGATCTCCCAGGTCGGCCTTCCTACGTGTCTCCTCCTCCTGCAATTCCTGTTGTCGCCGCTGCCACGCTTTAAGGTGGCTTGCACTAAGTGATTTAATCTGCTGCTCTAACTCTGCTGCCATGGTGCTCTCTACGGTATTTCCATCTCGAACTCCCTTAAAGTTGTTTTGAGGCACCAAAGCAGGCACCGCTATCGCTGCTAGTCGAGCCACAACGCTCTTCTTCCTCTCCGACATCTCAAGAGTCTCCTTCACAAAAGAATTTCGTGGGTTTTGAGCTTTCCAACTTCGCACCAGTCTTGCCAGATCCCCACCACCACTTCCAATATATTCTTCCCGAGCCTGCCCAAGGATTCGTTTTGTTGTACAGGCGACAGCCTCCTCGACACAAGCATCTCGAAGTTGTTCCGACAACCGATCTTCGTTTTCGCGTTGCTTGGTCCGTCCTTCGGTAAACGCGAGCTGTGCTTGCAACTCTAGTTGGTCCTCCAAACGCTGTCGCTCCATTATTTCCTGGTTGGTAATGATATTGTCCATTTCGACGACTTCCTCCGGAGACGATCCCGCTGGCAATTGCCTCCTTTGTTGTTCTCGCCGTTGTGCCATTCGCTGTTGCAGTCGCTGCTCCTGTCGACGTTTCTCAGCGTCCAGCGCGTGAGAGAGCGCCACTAACGCACTTTCGCTCTCGTCTCGAAGTCGCTCAATTTCCAGCTCAGTACTCTCTTGAGCCTGTGCAGCCGATGCCTGGCGTTGTGCTGCCTTATCCTCGAGCATATCTAGCGTGCCTATCATGCTTCGCTCTAGTTCTGTACTCTTCTCATTAGCCTTGAGTTTGCTCAGAGCCACTTCGTGTTTCTGCTGGCACTGGCGGAGCAATTTTTCAACTTCTTTGGCACTTTGATGCAGTCTAGAGGACAACGCCATTCCAAGTGTCTTCCCCACTTGCTTCTCGTTTTCATCCAGCTCTACTAGAGCAGCTTTTAGCTTCTCATCAATCTTGTCCACAGCTACGCGATCTAGATCACCAATAGTTTCTGTCGTGGAACGAAGACTGCCATCTTGCTTTTCACGCCTCCGTCGGGTCATGTTCTCATGCAGCTTTGCCTTTTGCGCCGCGGTATCGGCTTCAAGCTCCATCCTTCGTTTAGCGCATGCCACCATGTAATCTCCATGTAGCTTGTCGAAAGTCTGCTGTGATTGTTGTTCGATTTGCGCAGGAATCTGGGTAGCTAGAGTTTCCAACAGATCACTCGCTATCCTCAGACGCTCGCGAGGAGTCTCAACGACATCCGGAGGAAGTGTTGATGGCTTAGAAGGCACTTCACCGCTGACATCCAGACTGTCGAGGTAGGTCAGTTGGGCTTCGGCTGCTGCTACAGCAATCTTGGCGGTGACCTTCCGATGTTCCATTTCTTGCTGTAGCTGCAAATGCTTGTCTTTCAAATCTTCAATAGCTTGGTCTGTGAAGGCCTCCAGCTCTGCTTCCATCGTTTCGTCTTCCAGACCAACGCCACTCGCATCTGACTCTGCCAACAAGTCATCGGCGTTTATTTCTCGTTTGCTGCCAGCTTTTGAAGGGTGTCGCCGATGCTTATTTGACAACTTCTCGTGCAGCTTGGCTTGTAACCGCAAGCGTTCGTTGTCGATCACATCTCTCAAAGCCGTGAAGTCACGTTCGTAGTCACTTTGAAGCTGGCGGAGCTCGTCCTCAGCTTTAGCCACTGCTTCTTCGCTTTCCATCTTCTTAGTTCGAGCCTCGTTCCTCACAGATGCGGCTAATGCAGCTACAGCATCTATCATCGCTGAAGTGTCTCCGTTAGAGTCATCATCAGTACGAGCAGCAGCAGCAGCAGCCTTGCAAACAGCAACTTTTTCCCTCAGGTTCGCTACTGCGCTATGCACTGCTTCCTGCTGTAGTGCATCCATGTCATCTTGCTTCTTCACAATCTCTTCCAGAGCTGCCTCCATCCGCTCCGCAGCCTCCGTGATGAACTCTTGGACCTCCTTCTCCAATGTCAGGGTTGCATCTTCATTGGGTGCGCTTGTCGTAGCATTATCCTTCTTTTGATCTCGTTTCCGACGTAGGCGTTCACTCAGCTGTTCCTTCCGAATAGCGTCCTCCATGTCCAGAAGGCGGGCTCGATCGTTCCAGGCTTGCGAATACACGTCGTTCAACTGGGCGATGATGTCAGCATTGTCGTCAACTGCCGCGGCAAATAGAGCCGATTCTCTGTGAGTAAATTTGTTCTCCCCTCGGCGATTTCGGGCGGACTGCTTTCATCGCCTGCAGTATCTTCATCGTCCTCACCAAATTTGTAATGCTGAGGCTCTGCAAAAACCGCACCGCCGTCCATATCGCCAAACTCCTTCTCCAGGCTAGATAACTCCTTTAAATACTCTTGCTCGATTGCCAGCTCTTCCTGCCGGAATTGAGACTCCAGTGACTCTTCCTCTTCGTCATGCTGAGCACGCAGCAAATTGGCATCTTCGAGCTCGCGACGTTGAACCTGTGCCTTTTGAGCATCGCGCAGGACTTCGGAGGCGGTCTGCCGGGTCGCCAGTTCAGCTTCGGAGCGTGTGGTCTCGATACTAACTGAAGTCTGGATGGTACGCAAGTCGGCAGCAAAGTCATCGAGCAATCGCTCTTTCTCCACCGCTGATAGGTTTGGGTAGCTTGCATCAAGTGTTGCTGCGTACTCCGCCGACTTTGCTTTCGCCTCAGTCTCCACTTTCCGCTTGACTTCCACAGGTGCTCGAGTTTCAACGAGATCGTTAGGTCCTGCACCGGCAATGTTTCGTGACTGAGGCATTACTATGGACGGCACGCTGTGTGTTCGTAGCATTGCTGTCAACTCAACCAGTAGCTCCTTGATTTGAAAGAGTGTATCGTCACGAGTTCTCACAGAGTCTTCTGGCTCGCTGGAGGTAGCTGTTGAAAGAGATGGCAGTGAATCAAGCTGCGCATTCTGCATTGCTCTTACACTTGTCGCCGCGATACGATCAACTTGTTCCTGCTCAGCCATACGCCATTGCTTTTGCACTTGCTAATGTTTGAGACAGAGCACCTTCAGCTTGTTCAGCACTGTTGTGATGTTTCACAGCATGTGAAGCTACTTTTCCAGCTTCTCGTTCACTTTCTTCGCGCCAGCAGCCACTTCCTTGAGCAGTTTACTGAGCCGGCTCTGCATCTGTGCTTGTATCATTCGCTCCTTGACAGGATTCTGCTGCTCACGAACGGAATCAAGTTCCCGATGAAACTCCTTTCCAGATCCTCAAGCATAGCAAGAACTTGCGGTAGAGCAGCACCAAACTTCTGCAGGGATGGAAGAGGGTCCACGAACGCTTCGTCTTCCTTATTCTGAGCCTTCTCCACGTCATCATGCAGCTCCAATAAACGATCTACAATAGTGGTGTCCACCTCAGAAGAAGCCCTAGCTCCGGAGGATGGCTCAACAAAATATCGTTGCGACGCTTCCAGCACGAAATTCCCCACTTCACGTCGACCTTTTTCAACCTGAACGAGATGGATAAGCGAAGAAGATGTTTGTGTCATTGGATCGGAGCCCAGCATCGTCTTCAAGTCCTCAAGCACGGATTTCGTACGCTCGAGGCAGGTGGAACTCTCGTTCGTAGTTGTATGCTCGGGAGCGCTGTCATTTGCTGGAGACGACATCTCCTGAACCAAAGCGCTTGTTAATTCCTCAAGTTGGCCACTCCAGTCTTGGATTTCTTTTAGACCAGCACTGATACCGTTCAGCATTCCAGTTTTCTTCTTCTCAAATTGTCGACGATCCTGAAGATCTCGCTCGATGTTTCCCAGCAGGAACTTCTCCCTATCAGCGACACTCTTCGATCGTGGACGTCCGCTTACGGCACTCAATGGAGGAAGCTCATTTGTTCGAGTCTCTCCTTTGATCGGCTCCACACCACCAACTTCCGAGTCCGTCTTCGGTAATGCTTGTATCAGGTCCGAGGAAACAAGCGCGTCCACGAACAGGCGCTTCAACTCGGTTGCTTCAGCTTGAAGGTGCTGCACTAGCTGCTTGACATCCCCTTTCTGGTCCTCGAAGCTTTTGGCGACGACCTCGTGGTGGAATTGCAGTCGGTCCACGAGTTCTCGCAGATCCAAGTCTTCCTCGTCCCACCGACCCAGATCTGCTTGGTACTCCAATCCATTCCCCTTGTTGGTCCCTTTTCCTCCAAGCTGAAGTTGCTTTATTGCTGTTGTAGTCGGTTCTGCTGTTGGCAAATCACCACCAACCTCGGTTTCGTTCGTGTTGACAGCCACGGTCCCCTTCGAGTGCATCGCTGCTAGATTAATCTGCTTGCTCTTGGCACGATAGCCGTCTACTCCTTTGATAGCTGTGTTCGTCCAGCTCTTGGCTCGGAAGTAGTACAATCCCGCAATCACAGCGATCACAACTCCGAAGAGACCACCGAGCACTCCGATGATAAGTGCCCAGTCAGGTGCCAGGATGATATCGTCGGTCCGGCGCTTTGCGCTGACAGTGATTAGATTCTTTTCGTTGAGCGGGACGATGGGCGCTTCGGTAGGGCAAGTTGTGCCTTGTTTCATAACGACGACAATCGTTTGGGATGCTGCATTGAGCGAATTCCCAAATACGTACGTGCCTGCATCGGCGAAGGAAAAGGCGAATGCAGTGACGCTGCTGGAGTTGGCGTTGATCTTGGTAGCAAGCGCTCGGAATGCTCCGTAGTCAAAGCTCGGATTCGTGTTGAGCATGGAATCCTTGAGGTAGATTGGGTAGGAGCGCGGCACGGACAAGTCAAAGATCAAGCCACTGCCGACGTTCAAGCACACCATCGGATTAGCAATCGGACCCGATGACGCTGTAGTTAGTCGCCGCCGCCTTCGAGAAGCTAGACCCGATATTGCCGGCGGCACACCATACGATCCCGAGAAACCTGTCGAGGCCATCGCAAGCGCTTGTAGCTGGCAGTCACTTCCAGCGGGACACGAAACCGTTGACACGAGACCGCTAACACTCACTCCATCCGCCAAGGGCGAAATCTCACCTGTGAGGGGTTGTAAAGCTGAAGTTCTCCGGTAGTGCTGTTCACCTGGATCTGCACTGCGTCGTCACGGCACTTCTTATCGCAGATCGTGTCAAGGTCGGGCTGGTCGTCGCACTGACAGACACCCAAACTTGCTACGTAGGTCCCAGTGCCGTTATTGCAACTAGCATCACAAGCTGTGCTGCTGGGAGAAACACAGGACCCATCGTCCGAGCGCACTTGGTTGCTACCACAGCGATTGTATACAATCGGCTGGCAATCGACTTGCCCGTCTTCGTCACTCCGCAGGATCATGTTTTGGTCATAAAACTCGTAGCCAGGCTCACAAATGCAATAGCCATCCGTCATTTGAAAGGCACGATGGCTGCCGACACACGTGCACTTCGTTGCCCCCATCGAAGAGTACGAACTTGTTGAGCACGGTAAACAGCTAGCTTGTCCAACCAAGTTTTGATACGAGTTCACCGGGCAGAGTTGACACGCGCTAGCGTTTGTGGCCATCAAGGACGGCTGATACGTTCCATTTGGACAGGCCATCTCTAATGAGCTCCCACCTGGACAATAGTAGCCTGGCGGACACGGGTAGCCACGGTCAACTTCTCGACTTGCTGGGCGACTTGAGTTCGTGGCTCCCAAACATACATAACCTTCCAAGCATTCGTCACAACGTGACCGATTAGCGTCGATACCAAAAGTGCCGGGTGGGCAAGCTTCACAGGAAGAATAGAGATTGGTGTAGGCACCATCTAGAGGTGTTAGGCGACCTAGATACCCCAGCGGACAAGGTGTCTGAGCTTGAGTTCCACTAGGACAATAGTGTCCGATCGTGCAAATCAACGGTACGCCGGTCGCTGGGGGCAAAAGAAACCTTCGGGGCATATCACGGGAGTCGTCGTGTTATAGGGACAGTATGAGCCGCCAGGACATATCAACGGCGACCCCGACCCTATTGGGCAATACGTTGTAGCGTCACAGACCGTAGGCCCGGAAACCCCAGCCGTACAGAAAGAGCCGCCAATGCAGAGATCACAGTCTTCGGGTCTTTTGCGCCTTGGGTAGCTCGAAATTTGCCTTCTTGACAGGGCTGCGCCACGCTGGAGCCATTTAGACAATAGTTTCCGGCCGGACAGTCGTAGTTAGTCAGGTTCACAATGCCCGTGCGACTGCAAAGCTTCCCAGCCACGCAAGGCAAACAGTCTTCCAACATCGACTTTCCCGTGTACGGATTGTACTTGCCTGCAGGACAAGGTACGTCGCTAACGCCTTGCGGGCAGTATGACCCCGCGGGACACGTAACGGTATTGGCTCCGTCCCTGCAACTCATACCCGCAGGACACGCAGTACAATCATCCACAGAAGCTCCAAATGTCTCGAGTCGTGACAAATTCCTGGGGCAAGGAATCGGACTTGCCACCCCTTCTGGACAATAGTAGCCGACCGGGCACGGCCCTCCAAGTTCCGTTCTCCACAGTGTTGAGGCACACAGACTTGAGTTAGTGGCGTAAGTATTTATCGCTATCGGGTTTGGATCGATGTTGCTCAGCGTACAGTAATACCCAGCCGCGCACGGAGCCGTCTCAGTTCCTGATAGACAGTACTTCCCAGCACTGCATGGGGCACACTGAGTCGCGTTCGCTAGTCCGGTCTGGTATCCATATGTGCCACTGGGACACAGTACAGGGTCCACAACTCCTTCAGGACAGTAATACCGAAGGGGACACGGGATTGGGGTCGTGGCGTTGGTATCGCAGTATCCTCCAGCAGGACAAATGACGCAGCTGCTCTGCTTTTCTACGCTATTGTACGTTCCTTTTGCACAGCGAATTTGACTGCTCGATCCGACGGGACAGTAGTAACCTGGGTCGCAAGTCTTGCCGGTGACATTATCCGCCGGGTCAGGCAACCACGCACCACCAAGACAAACATGGCCGCTCTCACACAACCCACCAGTGATTCCGTCCTCAGGCTGGGCCGTTTGCGCCCCACCAGCGCAGTAATATCCCGGTGCACATGCTCCAGAAGTTTGGTTTGTTGGGGCCAATCCTGAACAAAATCTCCCTTGGGGACACGCCGCACACTCCGCGGAGCTAGCGAGTCCAGGCTGGTCTCCAAATGTCCCCGCCAAGCACGGGTACTTCGACGACGACGGCGTTTGCAGCGGACAGTAATAACCCTGTGGACACTGCACCGGTTCAATACATCCAGCCTCACAGTAAAACCTCTCTGGACAGACTTTGCACTGCGCGAGACCGGTTTCATCGGCAAAGTACCGGCAGCACATGACTGTGGCTGTGAGGTTTGCTCCGGGCACTCGAATCCTTTCGGACATCGCTGAGTGGCGACACTTTCTCCGCCCGTACAATAGAATCCTTGCGGACACTTTTCGTCGGGTGTCACGATGCCAGAGGCGTTGCAGATAAATCCCGGGAGCACGGTAAGCAGTAGCTGGCGTCGACGTTTTGTGTTGTTCCCGAGAACGTACCGGGTGGGCACGGAATGGGATTGCTGGTACCAAGAGGGCAATAATGTCCGCGCGTACAGATATCGCCAATCATTCCAAGCGAATTGTTTTGGCCCGTGGGTGTCGGGGTGTACGATCCTTGAACGCAGTAGAATCCTTCTTTGCAGGGCAGCGCTGCGTTTAAATTGGTTGCGGAACAATATGCTCCAGCATTGCAGACGATCGGTATTGCTGAACCTTGGGGGCAATTGGTACCTGGCAAACATGGTCCGCCGGTTGTAGTTATCTCTGCTGGTGTACCGGTAGGTGATCCACCAGAGCAGTAAAACCCGCTGCTGCAATTGCCGGTAGGCTCCACCGCAGCGTAGGAGTCGATGAAAGTGCCGCCAGGGGAAGGAATGCATTGCGACAAACCTTGCAACCCAGTGCTATTGCCAAACGACCCTGGAGGACACGGGAATTGTCGGGCTCGTAGTGTACCTTGGGGGCAGTAATAGCCCAGAGGGCACAAATTGCTCAGGTAGTCGTTGCATCCCAGGGGACAAAAGTATCCCGGTGGGCATAACAGGCACACGGGTGAGCCCGTAGCATTGGTGTACGATCCTTCAGGGCACAAGATTGGGCTTGCCGATCCTTTTGGGCAGTAAGACCCGGTGGGGCATGCTTGGCCGCCGAAATAAATGTCCAACTCGGAGCCGTTCGAACTGCTGGCCACTATCTTCACAACCCCTGACAATGGACTTGATCCGGTATTGTTGCGCTTGCAAAAGTATCCCGCGCCACACAACCCGGAAGGTGTCACTAGTCCTGAGATCGCACAGTACGCTCCTTCATCACAGAACGTGCAGTCTTCAGATTTTACGAGTCCAGTCTTGTTAGAGTACGATCCAACAGGACACGGAAGCGGCAGGTATGTTCCCTCGGGACAATATGACCCTGGAGGACAGACGTGGGTGTCGTTGTCAGCAGTCTTGCCGAAAGTACTCTCCGACCGTGGTGGGCAGAATGATCCCGGCGAACATTGTCCAGTGGGGCTTACCATTCCCAGACTACCGCAAAAGAACCCCGCCGTGCAATTCAAACACCCCGTCACGTTTGTAAGCTGGATAGCACCACTGAAAGTCCCCACTGGACAAGGATCAGGCACTTCTGCTGTTCCGAGAGGGCAATAATGACCCGCAGGACACGACGCGTACGTGTTTGTCGTCACCCCATCACAAAAGTATCCCATAGGACACGGATTGCAAACGCTTTGCCCTGTACTTGCTGCGTATGTTCCTGCAGCACATTTGACTGGAGCGGGGCTTGCTTCCGGGCAATAAAACCCTGCGGGACAAATCGCCCCAATAAATCCATCAGTTGGCGTCGGCGTCGACGAGTTCGATACGCAGTAGTATCCAGCTCTACATGGGCCAGTAGGCGATGTCAAAGCTGTAGCACTGCAATACTCTCCGCCAGGGCAAAGTGAGCACGACTCAAGACTTGTTCCCCCTGCGGTCGCTCGGTAGGATCCTTGTGGGCATTGAACAGGCTTCCCACTGCCTTCAGGGCAATAATTTGCTGCCGGACAAACGTATCCGTACGTTTGGTTGACTGGGTTGGCAGTGGGAGAGCCTCCAGTACACACAAAACCGGCTAGACATGGACCACTAGATGCTGAGAGTCCGTACGAGTCGCAGTATTGGCCTTCAGGGCAAGCCTTGCACTGGTCAAGTGTTACCATCAGTTCAACTGCGTTAAATGTCCCCGGTGGGCATTTAACTGGAAGGCTGGTGCCTTCTGGGCAATAGTTCCCAGTCGGACATGCGGAGGGCGAAATAGTGCCCGGGATGCCGCAATAGAATCCAGCCGGGCAGACTAAGCACTGGTTCTGTTTCGGGTAGAGATTGTATTGACCAGGGGGCATGGCGATGGAGCTGTGGCTCCCACCAGAGAGAAATATCCAGCAGGAGTTTCCATTTGGACGGGGACGCTGGCACCTCCGGTGCAATAGTAGCCAGCGTTGCAGTTTCCAGTCGGCAAAAGCAAACCTGGCGTCTCGCAATACTCACCCGCAGGGCACGGGACGCACTGAGCCTCAGACTCTAGGCCCGTGAAGTTGTTGAACGTTCCAGGTGGGCACAACGTCGGTGACGCGGACCCTAAGGGGCAATAAAAACCTTGTGGACACTGGCCACCAGTGTTTTGATTGTTAACTCCAAAGAGCGTGGACTCGTAGTTCATCGGCGCCGACGTATATGCGCCCAGAGTGCAATAGTAGCCAGGATCGCAGAGACCACGTGGAACCGTGAGCGCTGTCGAGTCACAATACGTTCCAGGCGGACAGAGTAGGCAGTCACTTACTTGTCGTAGCCCAGTTGCGTTCGAGTAGGTGCCAATGGGACACGGTTCCGGGCTCGATACTCCTGTTCGGCAATAGTATCCCGCAGGGCACACGATCGGGTACGCAGTTCCAATCGGACAGTATGCTCCAGACACGCACACTGCACAGTCTTCTTCGCTTCCACCGTTGGTTCGGTTGAGATAGTACCTAGCTGGACACGGGACTTGAGTTTGAGACGTCGATCGGAGTGGGCAATAGAAGCCTGGAGAGCAAATGCCAGTCGGCGTTAAGGCGCCTGCGAGACTGTAGTATCCCGCAGGTGTCGGGGTGCAGTCGCTCATACTGTCTTGACCGGTCAAATTGCTGTACGTGCCGGCGGGGCAAATGACTGGTGCTGGGGTTGCTGTGGGGCAAAAGTATCCTGGTGGACACGCGTCTGTCTCCAGAGCTGGTTCGCTGTCGGACCCTGGCGGGCAATACGTTCCATTGTAGCAAGTGCCATAAAGCGCCCCAGGCGATGACCAGCCGATTGCGTTTGAGCGCATATTCACCGCACTCGTCACATTGCTGTTGCAGAAGTACCCGGCCTCGCACATCGAGCAAACGTTTGCCCCAATCGCAGAGAATTTGCCTTTACCGCAGGGAGCTGGGGTGATCGAGGCTTCGACACAAAAGTACCCAGCTGGGCAGGTGATGCATGACGGCCAAGTATCGCCAGGCCCGACGGTCTTGGTATTGTTGACGGACGTGTAGCTTCCAGGCTTGCACGGAATTGGCGCAATTGAGCCAGCAGGGCAGTAGTAGCCTGGAGGACAATCATCACACTGGCTTGGTTCGAACAGCCAAGTTTTTGCAGTGTACGTCCCTGCAGGACACGGGTACTGCGTACTCGAGGCCGTTCCGAGCGGACAATAGTAACCAGCGGAACAGTTGCCATCAATGAACGACTTGCCACCTTGGCAATATTTGCCTTCCGGACAAGTCTCACACTCCTCCGCTGCTGAAAGCGAAGTGCTGGAACTCCAAGTACCCGGCAGACAAGGAGATTGGTTGGAGTACGCTGTGCCGTTCGGGCAGAAGAACCCCGCACCACAGTCCAGTATTGTCTGGGTCGTTCCTCCCGTGCCCTGAAGACACGCGTGACGCAACGGGCAGATCGTGCAGTCTTGGTATCGAATGAGCTCCACACTCTCAGTGTACGTTCCGGCAGGACAAGGATGATCCGTTGCTAGGACGGTGGCACCAGGACAGTAATGTCCCTTAGCACATTGATCGACATAGGCATATTGACCGACATGAGGACATGACCATCCTGGAGGGCAATCAAGGCATTCATGACGTCCTGCTGCGCCTGTCATCGGGTTATACGTGCCTGCTGGACAATTGGTCGGGGAGCTACTGCCTTCGGGACAATAACTTCCAAGCGGGCAGATGGCGCACTGCGTAGCATCCGTCAACCCGGTCTGCTGGTTAAAAGTCCCCGCAGGACACGGGTACTGATCCACGGCGCGCGTACCATTCAGGCAATAGTAGCCTTTGGCGCATATCAAAGGATCCGAACATCCTGTTGGGCAGTACGACCCAGTCGGGCAAGGCTGACAGACGCTCGAGCTTTTCTGGCCAGCTTGAGGGTTGTACGTCCCCGCTGGACAAGGACTTTGAGAAGCGCGCTCCGTGCCTTCCGGGCAAAAGAATCCTGCTGGACAAGTTTGTCGTGTCAATGGCGTCGACCCCATCTCGCAATAGTACCCTTCAGGACACGGTTCGCATGCTTGGTCGATACTCTGGGCAGCAAATAAGCAAAGAACATGAGCAGGAGCCAAAACCGCGCTACGCTATGATATCAATCGCACCTCCCCTGCGGTGGTGTTGCCAAAGGTACCTGCAGGACACAGGAAAAACGTCGTTGGCGGGTTACAATAGCCGCCCATGGGGCAGGCATCTTCCAGCGGCGTTGGGTTTGTCGAGGCAAGGCTGCATTTGTATCCTGGACGACACGAACGGCAGTTTGCCACAGCCCCTTCACTGTAATATCCAACTGGACATGGTTGAGGTAGCTGATCCGATCGAGGACACTCGTAGCCCGGGTCGCAAGCAAGACAGCTCGTGGATGCACGCATACTGTAGTAGCCGACCGAACAATTCTTGGGCATCTCGCTCGGCTGATCGCAATAGTAGCCTCGAGGACACTCAGCACACGCCCCAGCACCCGTGGTCGAATAGTATCCTGTCGGACATAGCTCGAAGCTGGAGCTGTTAGTAAAAGAGCATTGGTAACCAGCAGGGCAGGGTGTACACGAACTCGCAGCTCCAGTCGAATAAGTGCCCTTAGCACACGGCACCAGTAGCTTGGTCGTGGAGTCCGGGCACGCGTAGCCAACAGGACACGGCGTACACAGCGTTGAACCAACAAGACTGAAATACCCATCAGTACACACCACGGGAGGTGAGCTCGCTGGGTTTGGACAAGCATATCCCGCCGGGCATATCGTGCATTCGACAGCCCCGCCCATTGAAAACCAACCGGGTGCACACACAGCATTTTGGCTTCCATCACCAAGTGGGCACATGTTCCCGATTGGACACGAAACACAGTGAGCTTGGCCACCCAGTGAGTACGTCCCTGGCAAACATGCTTCCTTTATAGCTTGGGTCTTCGAGGGACATTGCATTCCGGCAGGACATGTCGTGCAGGAAATTGCTCCATTGGCTTCGGCGAAGGTCCCGTCAGGGCATGGAAGCTGTGCGGTCTGTCCTGTTTGCGGGCAGTAAAACCCAGCAGCGCAAATTGCACATTGTGTTTGACCTTGCACACTAAAATTCCCTGGCGCACATGCAACTGGTGCTGTAGTAGTATTCATGCACGCAGACCCAGCGGGGCAAAGCAAACACGCTGAAGCGGGCCCAAGACTGTAGGTCCCGTTTGCACATGGTACTGGTGGGACGGACGCCGACGAGCAATCCATCCCAGCCGAGCATGGCGTACATGCAGTGCTTGACGTTCCTGAGTAATACCAGGCTGGACACGGAATCGGATCTGAAGATGGCTGCGGACAGTAACTTCCAGCAGGACATTCCTTGCAATCCGTTGCTCCTGCGGGCGAATAAACCCCGTGCCAACGCATTGCACAGGTGCGTCAGTCGTTGAAACGCACTTAAAACCTTGGGGACACGTCGTACAATGGCCATCCCCTCCAGGCTGTATGTGCCTATTGGACACGGTGTGGTGGCACTAAGCAACGGAGAGCAGTCGTATCCTTTAGGGCAAGGCATGCACGCCGAGTGATCTGCACTGTTTGTCTGACCCAGTCCACACGCCTGCAGCGCCCCATCAACTGTACACGAATATCCGTAAGGACACGGCGTGCATGCTGCAGCGCCACGATAACTGTAAGTGCCTTGGGTGCACTTGATCGGTGGTTGCGATGGAGACGGGCAATAACTTCCAGCATCGCACAATTCGCATGGGGTCGTCGAGTTGGTTGAATAGTACCCAGTGGGGCAAACAACTGGAGCTGCGTTGGCAAAGCAATTTACACCAATTCCACACGGAGTGCATACCGTCGCATTTCCCAGTGCATAAGTGCCCGTAGCGCACTTCATCGGAGCTTGGTATTGCCCTGGGCAATACGAACCGGCCGGGCATGGGCTGCAGATGTGATCACCCTGGTGAAAGAAAACATGAGCATACACAAGAGACGCAGCAAAACACAATGACAGTGATGTACCTCCAAACTGTAGCTCCCAAGCTGACAAAGAGCTGGAGTCTGCGTTGAATCGATGCAGCTATAACCAGCTGGACAGACATGACACGTAGCCCCGCCTGCAACGCTGTTGTATAAACCCTGTGCACAGGCAACAGGTTGAGCCGACGAATTGCTGCTACATTGGTACCCACGAGGACAAACAGTGCATGAAGTTGAGGCTTGTGCACTGTAGTATCCAGTGCCACACAATTGCGGCGCACGGTCAGCGGTAGAGCATGAATATCCGCTGGGGCACGCAACGCACGAAGTGCTATTTCCAAGAGAATACGTGCCTGGTGGGCATACAACCGGGCCGATTGTTGGATCAGAGCAAGAAAACCCGGCAGGGCAGGTAGCGCACGGTGTTGCTCCAGAATTCATCGAGAAAGTGCCGGCCGTACAGGGAACAGGGTTGATTGATCCTTTGGGGCAGTAATACCCTTGCGGGCATAGTGAACACGCTGACTGGGACGCTTGATTGTTGTACGTTCCAGCTGGGCAATCGTGACATTGCTGTTCACTTACACCAGAAAATGAACCAGCGGGACAAGCCTGGTACACGGCATTCGCAGCGCTGCAAAATGAACCAGCAGGACACACAAGGCAGGCGTTTAGTCCTGAAATATGGGCGTATGTTCCAGTTGAACACGCTACGCAAGCTGTAGCGTTCTGTGCAAATTCAGTGCTGGACGAAGTACCCTGCGGACACGGCACCGGTGCCAAGCAAGATCCTGGACAGTAATATCCAAGCGGGCAACCAACGCATTGCGAGTTGCCTGTCGTTGCATTCACTAGAGGGAACCATCCAGCGCGACATGGTTCCACGCAGGCCTCCATCACGAGAGGTTCGTAGTACACTAGTACTTTATTCTGAGGGAACACTTCGTTGACTTTCCCGTTGTAATTAATATCCGATGAAATAATCTGATGCAGAATGCCGCTGGTTCCCCTTACTGATGATGTAACTACAGAGGCGAGGACGTTGACCAGTTTTGGGGTGTTCCACGAACTTGAGGTGAACACCACTTCAGCTGGATCAGTCAAAATGAAGGAAGCTTCGGGGCTCATGTGGATAGTTACATCGCTGATTGGCTGTGATAGAAGCACTATCTCGTAGCTGTCATTTCGGAGACTCTCAATTACCGCAAGAAATCGGTCCGAGATGTGAACGCCAGGAAATCATTTTCGCTAATGTGAACCTCCACCTCATCAATCGGCGAGAAGGTCCCGCTGTCGTCACCACTTAAAACCTGATGTGGGATGGTTACAATATTTTCCACGCTGGCATTACCACTCACGATGCTATCTTCCGACGCAGTTACAGTGACTTGTACAGCAGTGCTCCAATTCGCTGCAGTGAATATGGCCAACTGAGGAACCAGCGAAAGCTCTGCTCTGCTCTGAGAATCGCCAACGGAGAGGGTAATCGGCAATTCGCCGTGAGGTGGTGCATTCAGCACAATCGAGTACTGACCCCCAACAGCATCGCCTTCTTTCACGCTAAGGCTCGACTTGCTGATCTGAGCTCGCGCTTTGGACAGAAAATTACCGAAGAATCCACATATTCCTGGTCGATAATCTGGCTGAAAGAATCAATCGTCTGCAACAGCACCTGAGGACCCATCGACCCTTCCAGCAACGGGTGTACAATGCCATCCAGCCCCACCACAATCTCCTGCATCCCAACACTATCACTCGCCGACAAGCCAGCACGATGGATCTGGATCCGATTGTTCTTCGTCGACAGCTCAAAGTCGCCATCCAGCCCCACAACACTCAACACTGTCACACCTAACAACGAGTTGTACATGTACGGCATATCCACAACTATAGCGCCATCTTTAGGCACAGAATCCCCGGCGTCATGTGAATTTCGAGCGTCGTGTTGCGTCCGCTCAACAAATTCCCAAACGTGAGCTGTGGCTTCCAAATTCCCCGGGGGCGATCTCTATCGTCGAGAGCGACAGCGACCGCGCCGTTGTGTCGCTACCACTCGTCAGGTTCATCGTCCCCACTTCGAATCGCCCCGCGCGCGTTGGGTTCGACACTCCGGACAGCTTGAAAAGCAGACGTGTGCCAGCACTAACCACCGATCCATCGCCGCCACGCTGCACCGTCAGCGTGTGATCACTTAGACCGACACTCCAGCTTCCGTTTGCAGATGTCTGCAGCGCAGCAGTATCCACCGTCGCGTTCGCTGCCACCGCGAAGTGCTCGCCTAGCTGAATCGTCACCACTGCGTCGACGGGCAGCAGTGGGTTGTCCCCGTCGTCAGAGCAAGCAGCAATCCTGTGCCTGCCGCCACCGTCGTGTTGCTCCACGTGACTGAGACTGCATCGTCAGCTGCCAACACAGCAGCAATCGTAGTCACAAGCACAAGCAGAGCCAGCTCACCAAACCAAGTCCGCATCTTGCCCCATGAAGGGCCGTGAAGGGTTTGCCAAACAACCGAAAGATGCTATGAGTTGGGTATATTTTTATCAAAACAATCGCTGATCGATTATTGGATACAGTCAATCCTGTCCTAACTGATAGTTGCCGTTGCTCGCCTTGCTATCAGGTATAGCAATAATATCAAATAGAGGAGGATGGCACTTTTGCGTGAAGCCAGAAATTTTACTCGGCTGGAGCAACAGCATCGCAATAAAACACCAGCATCATTAGGGTGCTTATTAGTGTCGTAGTCGCAGTGAAAGCGCGGTCAAATTTTGTCCAGCCCAACTTCCACATGGAAATCGCTGTCTCAGACGGCAATTCTGTTTTCGCTCTAGGACCCCATACAATTTTCGATATAAACTATCACTTCCGCAGCGGCATCAAGTATGGGATCAGAGAGTGATATCAACTTGACTTTGACGAGGGAACCGAGTCGGTGGATCGCATCAAATAGACCAGGATATCAGGGATGAGAGGGAACAGTTAGGACAGGATTGACTGTATCTGTACAGGTAATTACGACTAAATAACCAGCAACTGCTGTTGGGCACTTCTGAAGCCTTCAACTTTGAGTCCGACGAAGGAGCTGAGCCATCAGCGCGTCCAGACAGACCTTGTCCACCCAAGCGAGTGGTTTCGACAAGCTGTTGCAGACGCCCTGTGGATACCCGACAGAACTGAGGTCGTTCACAAACCTCGCAGACGACGTATCCAAAAACTCCCCAGATCTCGACCAAGGAGACGGAAGAAGCGCAAACGCGAGAAGAGAGGCGTGTTTCCGAAGCGCGCAGAAAGGTTCGTCCGCGACCGTGTTTCGCACCACATGAGAGCGGTCGAACCGCTGCTCGCCTCTTGGGTCAACGTGACCAACTTCGCCGACGAGGAACGCACTTCGCGTTGGAGAGAGATGCGTCGAAGCACGCCACAATCTGCACAAGATGCTGTTATTGAGAACGACAACGAGGAGTCGGACGACGAAGAAGAGGAGACCGTCAACAGTGTGGTAAAGCTTCGACTGTTCCCGACTTCGGACCAGCGCGCTAAGCTGGACCAGATGTTCGCTGCCAACCGCGCGATATACAACAAGCTGGTGGCCCGCTCCCGCGAAGACCGACTCGGAATCGCGTCCGATGAAACGATGACGCGGACCGAACTCATGAAGAAGTACCGGCCGATCGCGATCCTGAAGAGCATGTCCAAGTACTTCCGGAACAACAAGCGCGCGAGAGCCCGACACAAGCAGGTTCACGACGATATACGAGACTCCGCGTTCCGTGATTTCAAGAAGGCGGTGAAGTCGTCGCTGGCGCTGTTCTTCGCCAAGAAGAGACGGGACGAGAAAACCACGTACCCGGACATGAAGTTCAAGAGCAAGTTCTCGCCGTCCAACACAATTGAGATCAGGAAACGCTCGGTGAATACTGTTGAGAAGCACGGCCAAGACTTTGTCCGGTTCCACACCAAGTTCTTCGGGATGAAGGCGGACGACGGCATTGCTCTGCACGAACGACTCCATGCGCTGGAGAGATCTGTCCGTCTGCAACGTCTGCGAGAAGGAGAGTACTACCTCATCGTGCCTCGCCTTCGAGAGTTCGACCCGTCCAAGAGCGAGAGAGTGTGCGCGATTGACCCTGGCGTGCGCAAGTTCGCGACCGTGTACGACCCCGACGGGCGAACGTTCAGCGTGAAGTACGCGCGCTCCGTGTTGAAAAAGAAGTTCGAGGCCGTGGACGAGATGAAGTCCATGCTCGCCCAGATGACCAACGCGTGCAAGGCGAGACGCTCAACACCACACGACCGAACGAAGACGAGCAGGTCAAGCGAGCATCGGTTTCGCTACCGGCTGCGTAGACGGATACGCTTCACGTCTCGAAAGGCGACGCGAGCCGTGAACGACATGCACCAAAAGCTCTCGAGCTGGCTGGCGATGAACTACAAGCACAGTCCTTCCACACGTCGGAGATGGTGCGACGGTATTTCTTGGAGGCAGCAGCAGACGCTACCCCGGAAACCTCCGCCACCGTCCAGAAGAGGAAGATTCGAAGCCCTACGGCGAGGGCTATGCTGGCGCAGGCTCACTATCGCTTCAAGATGCTCCTGAAGTACAAGTTGGAGCGCGCGGGCTGACGGCTGGTCGAGTGCGAGGAGGAGTACACGTCGAAGACCTGCTCAGGCTGCGGAACGATAAAAACAACCTCGGCGGCAGCGAGGTCTTTCGGTGCGACAGCTGTCTGGCAGTATACGACCGAGACGTGAACGCAGCGCGCAACATCTTCCACAAGAACATGGGGTTCTCTTGTAGAGCACCCTCATGCATTACCAGCGAAGCCTTCATCGCGGAGTCCTGTCCAGCAGCGGTTTTACTTCTGGTGGGCGCTACAGGCCCACGAGTGTCAACTTGTAGTAAAGTTGGCAATACGAGGAAACTCCTCAGGCGAAGAACGGCGCTATCATTTCAATCCGTTTTGTGCATACAAACTCCCAGTCAAACAGTTGGTCATGGCGGCAGGCAAGCGTCGACTCAGCGAGGACGGCTCGACGGCGCTCACACCCGCGGGGCAGACGCAGTTGGCCAAGCGCTCGCGCGTGACGGAGATCGTGGCCGTAGACCCGGCGGTGGTGGCGCCCAAGCGCCTCGGGGACCGCTCGTCGGGGCTGCAGGCGCCCACGATGCTGCTCTCGGGCCACAGCGCCGCCGTGTACTCGCTAAAGTTTAGTCCAAGTGGGCAACACCTGGCGTCGTCTTCGTTCGACCGGACAATTCGTGAGTTTTACTTGAGAATGATGCATTGTCTTGTGGCTAACTGAGGCTTGCAGTGCTCTGGGATGTTTACGGCGAGTGCCGCAACTACAACGTGCTGAGTGGCCACAAGAACGCCGTGCTGGAAGTGCAGTGGACCTACGATAGTGCTCAATTGGTCTCTGCGTCGGCCGACAAGACGGTGGGGCTCTGGGACGCTGAGACGGGTCGCCGAGTCAAGAAATTCGCAGGCCACACGTCCGTGGTCAATAGCTGCTGTCCCGTGACGAGCGGCCCCACGCTCCTCGTCAGCGGCAGCGACGATTGTGCCACCAAGCTCTGGGATGTGCGCTATAAGCGGTCGGCCAAGACGTTCGAAAACAGCTACCAGGTCACGGCCGTGTGCTTCTCGGCTGACAACTCGCACGTGATTGCTGGCGGGCTGGATGGAGACATCAAGGTGCGTGTTGAGGCTGGGGTTCAATCCTTTAGTGGTTTCGGACGCGGTCTCTGATGGACACTGTTGTGGTAGATGTGGGACCTGCGCAAGGACCAAGTGAGCGCGGTGCTGCGGGGCCACGCCGACATTGTGACGGGCGTTAGTTTGAGCCCCGACGGCAGCTACTTGCTGTCGAACGCCATGGACTCGACGGTGCGCAAGTGGGACGTCCGGCCGTTCGTCAAGGGTGAGCGCCAGAAGATGACCTTTATGGGCGCCAAGCACAGCTTCGACCGCACGCTGATCCGCTGCGGGTGGTCGTCCGACATGCGCTTCGTGACAAGCGGGTCGGCAGACCGTTACGTGTACGTTTGGGACGCCGAGACGGGCAACTTGCGGTACCACCTGCCAGGACACAAGGGCAGTGTGAACGAGGCTACGTTTCACCCCACCGAGCCGATTGTGGGCTCGTGCAGTAGCGACAAGGAAATCTACTTGGGGAGCTGACCGAGATTTAACGAGGCGAATAAAGCGTGAAAGGGTTCTCAAGTCCACCCCACCGAGACACAGCAGCACTGTTGCTTATTTACGGTGGAATGGCCATCGAGTAAAGGTGGCGAAAAGTTTCAGCAATTTTGTATGTTGCGACGCACAAGCTCGGCTGGAAGGCACGCCGCGATGCTGGATGCTAGCTGTAGCTGTACACTATACGCGATTTCCAACAATCGACACGCGAGGTGAGCCCGTGGTCGTGCAGCAACACAAACGCTGTGACGCCGTCTCCAGCTGGAAACCAGGCGTGCTTTTCGTGAGAGCTGCAGCCACAGGATCCGCCATCATATGGACTCGGACGAGGCGGTGCAGCGCCCATGCGGTCGGCGAGATACGCCGATCGAAGCATCCGCCACCACACTCGACGAAATTCTGCTTGCAACTCAAGTCCCCGATCATGCAGGTGATTGCCGGCTACCTCGAGCGGCGCGGACGTCACATGAAGAGCTGGCGACGGCGCTACTACTGCTTTGAGGACGGGGTGCTTCTGGTTAAGAAAAGCGATGCCCCCAGCGCCGAGGTCATCCGCGAGGACCGCGTGTTCGACGTGCTCTATTGGAGCGGACGACCACACGGACTCTGTCTCCGGCTGCGGTCGAACGATTCCTGTACGTGCGCGCGCGGTCCGAGGAAGAGGCCACACGGTGGCACGACGCAGTCGAGAGATATCTCAACGAGCAGCGCTGCGTCGAAGACTTGCGACGAATCCTGTGCCGAAGCCGCCTGCCTTCCATCCGCGAGTGCGAGTGACCCAAGGACCGAGCTGACTAATAATTTATTCGAGTGGAGTAACATCGCTTTCTTTCTGCCTCGGTGGACGACATCGTCTCTTTCTCCTGGTGGTGGATCCCAACGACGACGCTAAGCCGGCAGTCGGTCCCGCGCTTAATAAGCCTGCCATCGTACACCTCGAAGGCGTTGCTCGTCCCCAACTCGGGTATGATGAGGACGTGGAAGTGGGCGGGTGAGCAATACAACTGTTATACCGGTACATGCCGAAATACTAAGAGCAAATGGTTACGATAAACTGTGTTTCCTTGAGCAGATAAGTATGCAATTTCCGACTTCAATTGTTGCTGACTCTTGCATGACGCCTATGCCCGCCAGTCAATAAAAGTCGAGCAAAGATGCATCAGCTGACTGGTCCGGAAGGATTCCACAAAGCATGACTCGCGACCAGTGACCAGATGTGAAAGACCCCGAGGAACTCCGGGTCAAGCTCCAATGGAGTTGAAATCGACGCCTCGTCGCTCGCCAACTCGCGCTCTTGCGTGTAGGACATCAGGGACTTGAGCTCTACAGCTAGCGTCGCGAGAGAGACAATCATCGACGACACACACGTCTGGGCTAGGAGAACATCCTTCTCACGCGGCTTGTCCAGAGCTTTTGCAGATGCATCTCGCGCGCTAGAAAGCTGCTGCGAAAGCAATTGAACGCGTTGCAGGAACTGGTCCTCATGGCCACCTTCAAGACCTTTTCGTTGCTCCAAGCGCAGATACTCGAGCAGCAAACCGCCACCGATAAAGTCCACTTTGTCAGAGCTTTTCCACAGAGGGATGTACGATACCATGGGCTCAAGCTCTTCCAGCAATTGCTGCAAAACGTCCTTCTTACTACCGAACAAACAAGGGAATGCCACCCGCGAGATTAAGCAAGCGTGGGCCTCCTCGTAGTGCCGCGCAGCAATCCACTGCGCAATCTCTTCATGATAATCCTGCTTCGACACTGCCCGCACCGCTAATGCCTCGCTGACCCACTCGGTGGGAATAACTAGGCGCATGCAGAGCTCTTCTCGCTTGGAAGCGTCGGCCGCTAGGATGTCGGCGTTGCGGTAAAGAAGCTCTCGGGCAGTATTCTCGCGCTCACAAGCTTCTGAAATGTTGAGCGCCACGTAGAGGGCGTCTTCCCAAAGCCCAGATCCTTCCAGTTGGCGAATGAAGTTTTGGTGAATGTGAGATTCCCATTGACGATCGAGTCTGAAGCCAAAGGAGCGCAGAACACTGTGGAGGTGCCACGATAGCTCGTAGTCCAGGTGGTTGACGTCTTGACTCATAAAACCACTAGGGGACAGCACTTTGCATAAGGACGCCGCGTCTTCAATGTAAAGCTTCATCAATTCCATCAGCACGTCATACTTGTCCGTGTC
This sequence comes from Phytophthora macrochlamydospora, assembly GCA_011947325.1. Classification (NCBI taxonomy): domain Eukaryota; phylum Oomycota; class Peronosporomycetes; order Peronosporales; family Peronosporaceae; genus Phytophthora; species Phytophthora macrochlamydospora. The sequence goes on from JAAVTH010000344.1 coordinate 275,004, forward strand.
GGCAGCAACAAACTGAGAGACCGCAGCGGTAGCTAGCTTCTTGTCGACAGCATCCTCGTACAGCGCCATAGCGGTCTTCAAAGACGTTGAAGAGCCGTGCTTGTACCACAGAAACAAAGCAAGACACGCGATCCAAGACATACTCGCACCTTTCTGCGCACTCAAAACCTCGACGCTTCCTGCCAGAACACTGTACACCAGCACGAGCGTTTTTTCCATGTACTCAAGAGTGCCATTTTCGCTCCACTGAGCCATTTGAGTTTCAAGCAAGTTCCGGAAATCAGTCCCCTCGTACGACGCGGCCTGTGCGATCAGAGTCGCCAAGCGAAAGTCACCGCATTCCATCGCCATGTCCGAAGCTTCCGGGATTCTGTGCTGGCACAGGAGTTGGAGGACGCCGTCGGGACTAGGGGCGTCTCCAAATGTGTCGACGTCAGCCGCGTTCTTCAACGCGACCTCAAACCATTGAGAAACAGCTTCGCGTCGCAGGTCCACAGTAAGAAAGTTGTCCAAGGTCTCGGCTTCGCTTGGGTCATCGCGCGACGCTAAAGGATAAAATATGGAATCGACTGCAGCACTATGTTCTTGACCCCACAATGCTTGAATCAGTCTCCATACTAGCAGCGTTTGCTGTTGGAACGACGAACGCAGAGAGTCTTTTGCCCGGACTTCTGCGTGCGCAACGTATTTGTGCAAGCAGTGCATCAGCGGTTGGTGGGTTGGGAACGTAAACTGAGGCGGGGCTCAACTCCAGAGTCATCTTGGTCAATGTATTCGTCACGAAAGTTGCGTCCTGGTGCAGTGCACGTGTAGTGCAGTTTCAGACCCTCGTGGAGGTCTGACTTGCGTGTTTCAAATCGCTGCAGCGGAACTTCAATGCAAACGCGACGGCCCCTGTTCTCGACTTTTGAATATGTTTCAGTGCGCGAAACGAGTTTTCCTAGATTGATCAGCTCTCCGTTGGGACCCCACGAGCAACGAAACGAACGTGCCATGAAGATGCCCATGTCAACGTTGTTGCGAACAACCCCGGCATGCAACTGGTTGGATGCTTGAAACATCAACCGATAAGTCGGCGACTTCTCTGACGAGGGAAGGCGACTTACCATACTTTCGACACCAAGAGGCCTCAAGGTGTACGGAATCACAGGAAATACCGCGCTGGTGGGTCGCTGTTCCTTCTTCTCCACAACCTCGACTTCAGAGTCCAAGTCCAATAGTGGCTCTGGATCAGGTCTTACGCTGTCCTCGTCGGCAGATCTACCTGACCAGCTTGCATCAGCAGCAAGAGCAATGTGAGGATCTCCGAACGACGCCACAACATGATTACTGCCAGTACTTCCATCACCAGCGTACACGGCAGACTGACGAAAGAGACCACTGCGATGAGCAGAAAGCGCCAATTTACCTCGACTGGCTACGTAACCACGAGTCATTCCTGTCTTATTCGCCAGCTGGCTCACGTGAAGTGCTTTATCTGCATGCTCTGACTGCCATCCATCTCATCGTCATCATCGTCATCATCGTCATCATCGTCGAAGCCATAACGACTAAAGTGCTCCACACGGAAACGCCAGATGCCTTTGTCAGGAGAATAGTCGAGAAAAGTAGCCCCAATGTCTTGTGTGCGCTGCCTCACGCGGTCCTTATACTTTTCCGGGGAGGTTGACTTGCGAGGTGGAAAGATGCCCAGAAGTTCGACGATGGCTGGCTTGTTGAGACCCTTTCCGAGCTCGTGTTTCTTTTCATCATCCTTGTACACAATGACTTCTTTCTTCTCGAACAGCACTAGCTCGTCAAGGTTAAGATTGCGCACATCTGTTTTACCAATCCATTCGACAGCACCCAGCCCACGGCAGCCGACAGTGAACGTGTCCACCTGTGATAGCTCGCTGTCAGTCATGGTCTGCAGACGTTCGTACGTAGGAATAGTGTAGTAGTCTTCACTCTTCAGCACAGGGCACGAGGAAGCAGCAGACGACGCACGACCATTTCCGCTTGCTTGGGTGTCTTTAAACATGTCACCGTCATCCCGACTCGCCGAGGCCAAATATTCGTCGTACGTCATGAATCGCTTGGGTGGCACAGCATCATCTGTCGTTTGTACCTCATTCTTTTTGCCGACGAATGGTCCTGCTCCTCACGCTTCCTATCCTCGCCACGATCTTCGATCACCACAACGTCAATCGCGTCTCCTTCCTTCAATTGCAAGTCTTCAATTGCGCTAGCGTCGTGCACGATCCTGCCCTTTAGAACCAACTCAATGTCAGAAATCGATGAAGCTGCCGAAGTGCTACTCTCACGCAGCAAGTGCTTGACATCAGCCCTTGCTTCTTTCACGGTTTGGTTCGGATGCAAACGCAGCGAGAAAGCCTTTTGTTCGTCAGATTGCAGAAGGTAACGCTGTACTTGCCGTCATCATCAGACCTGAGCAACCGACTGCGTCCACTTCCAATCTCGTGTATATCAATCTGGTCGTTATCACTGAGCGGAATCACGGACGCGTGGGAACTCACGCCTAGCGTCCTGGTCGAAGGCTGCTCCCCTTTATCAATCACAAGTTTCTTCGTCGCCGAGTTACGGAAGAGTGAGGAGGTGAACTTAAACTCATCTTCCTTAGCACCGCTGTCACTTTTCAGCTCCGCACCTCGTCGGGCTCCAGTAGAAGATGAAGACAAGGTAGGAGACGTAAACGACGAGAATCGACTCTTTGACCCCTTGAACGATCCGCGAATGAATGATACCGGGATAGCGTGGCGATTGCTGACAATTTGGCGTCGGGACACGAGCGGTGGGTCCATCGGACCTCTAGGAAGCCCCACGTCGTCCGCAAATGTAGTTAAGCGAGACGAGGCATTTGATCCTGTCTTAATAGACTGGAGATCGAGGGCTGCCTTAACGTTTTGCTCAACGAGTCCGGCACCAAACGACCCAGCTCCATACGGATTCACATCAGGAGCTGCCACCAAATTCTGTGGCAGCGCAGCAGCTGCTTGTGCTTGCTGCTGTGGCTGCCCGAACAAGCTACCAGTTGTGCCAAATCCTCCAGTAGAAGGAGCAGGAGTAGTAGTACCAAATCCGCCAAACCCGCCAGCCGTGCTTCCAAAGCCTCCACCACTACCAAAACCAAAGCCTGTCGTACCAGTGCTAGTGGCAGTATTGGTTCCTCCGAAAAGCGAAGAACCGCTGGTTGCGGCACCCCCAAAGAGACTCCCAGTAGTACCTGGCGTAGTCGATCCAAACAGACTGCCGGTTGCAGGCTTGGCTCCTCCAAATAGGCTCGTCGCTCCGCCAGGTGTCGTTGTTGCCGCGCCACCAAAGCCGAAACCTCCCGTCGAACCAGCTGCGCCTCCTACAGATCCAAATAGAGACGTTGTTTCCGCTACAGGTTGCGCAGGAGTTGCGCCAAAAGCGCTGGAGCCACTAGTCCCGAATGCGCTACCCGTAGTGCTACCAAACGCACTGGTTCCACCGGTGGAACCAAATCCAAAGCCACCAGTAGCTGCTGGCTTAGGAGCAGTCGCGCCGAACGAAAACCCAGTCGATGCTGGTGCCGCTGCTGCTCCACCCCACCGAAAAGAGACGTCGTAGCACCTGGTTGTGGTTGTGCAGTTCCAAAACCAAAGCCTCCCGTAGCAGGCGCAGGAGATTGTGTTGCCGAAGCTCCAAATCCACCGAAACCAGTTGATCCAGTCGGCTTACCAAATGCCGAGGAACCGAACCCAGAAGAAGCTGCGGGGGTGGTCGAACCAAAACCACCAAAACCGCCAGTCTGTGGTTGAGCTGCAGGTGCCGGCGCGCCAAAACTGCTGCCGAACCCACCAGACGACGCACCAAAAGCGCTACCCGTGGCAGGAGCTCCGAACGCCGACGTGGCGCCAGGTGCTGCACCAAACGCGCTGCTCGTAGCAGGAGCGCCAAAGCCGCCCGTTGCAGGTCGAGCAGCATTATTTCCAAACAAACTTCCTCCCGCAGCGGGGGCTGCAGGCTGCGCTCCAAATCCACCGAACCCGCTCGCTGCGCTTGGTGTAGTCGTTGAGCCAAAACCTGATGACCCAAAGCCTCCGCCAGTAGACGTCGCTCCAAATGCTGACGGCGTGCTACCGAATCCTCCTGCGGCTCCAAAGGCCGAGCTCGAGGTCGGTTGCTGCGTACCAAATCCTCCAAACGCGCCTGCTCCACCTGTCGTTGCACCTGGGGCCGGGGCATTCTGCGTGGCCGCCGCCTGTGCAGCTGCAGGGTCGGTGCGCTTCAAATAATCTTCGTAACGAAGCTCCTCGGCAGACTTGTGAGCGTACGCTGGCATGCGTGAGATGGAGACATAATTGGCAGTGCCTCCATTTCCCGACGGCTCCATCTCCCTCGTCGGCTGGTAGGGCGGTTGCCCCGTACCGACTTGCACCTGTCCCGGTGCAGTGCCTGCTGCAGGCTGCGCGCCAAATCCTCCGAAGCCCGACGTTCCGGTCGTAGCTGCTCCGAATCCACCAGGCGTAGCAGCAGCCGTCGCTCCAAACGGACTCTTGGCTGTTGAGGAGGCCCCAAAGCCCCCAGTAGTAGCGCCGCCGAACATACCGCCACTAGCTGGGGTGGGCGTTCCGAAGCCTCCTGTGGTGGCTCCACCAAAGGCGCTGGTTCCTGCATTGTTTCCGAAGGTACTGGTGGCCCCAAAGGGGCTGGGGCTGGCTGCCTTGGCCCCAAAGGGAGTACTGGCTCCGAAGGCCGATGTGCCGCCGGATCCAAAGCCGCCGGTGGCGGCGCCGCCTCCGAAGGCCGACGTCGAGCCAAACCCGACGTGGTGGACGGGTTGGCGGCTGCTCCAAAGCCTGCCGCCGGCTGGGAGGATGCTCCGAAGCCGCCAAAGCCTGAGGACGGCTGGGACACAGCGCCAAAGCCCGTGGTTGGCTGGGAGGAGGCTCGAAGCCCCCGAACGCAGGCTTGGCTGGGGTCGAGCCGAACGTGGATGTGGAGGCGCCAAAGCCGCCGCTTGCTGCGCCCCCGCCGAAGGGAGACGCGGCCGCTGAGCTGCCGAAGCCGCCTGTCGTACCGCCGCCGCCGCCGAAGCCCCCGAAGCCGCCGCTCGCGGGCGCTGCTGCTGCCGAAGCCGAACGACATGGAGCTTTCCCGCGCTGCTGCTTTCTGTATGGCGTTTGGGTGGCCGCTTGGCTCCCACGAATTTGGTGGGGTACAAAATAGTACCCTTTATTTTTCACATCGCCCTGTATTTACAACTTTTTTGCTTACCCTACCGAAAGTCGAGGAGCACGAGATGCATCTTCTTGAGATCTCGTCGGATGACAACCTTGCCCGGAACGTGTCGCGAAAACTTTTCGCCGTCGAAATTGCTTGGCACCTTCAGAACGACGCACTTGGCGCTGCCTTGCAAGCGCGTGCAGATCTCGTGCAGTGGCAGACCTCCAAGAAACAGATCGACCTTGGCGCGATCCTTGTACTCCGGTCCGCCCCATGGCGGATCCAAAAGACCACGTCCTGCTCGAGCTCCAACATGACGTCCAGGTAGTTGGCGTGAAGGCACTTTGCATTCGACTTCTTGAGTACCTGGAGGTTGTGCCGCAGCATTCGCACGCGCGTCGAGTCGTTCTCGATGGCATTTACGTGCGTGAAAAATCGCAAAACGAGAGCACGTTGCCTCCCACACAAGCAGTTCCATCCGTAACGACGAGCGGGTACTTATTGCGAATCTCAGAACCAGTGGACGCGAGCTCTTCCTCGGCGTGGAGCTCCTTCTCCGACCTGACGTCCTCTTTCGGCGGTGCAAACAGCGCCAGCACTGCTTCGGATATCTTTGTGGCCATCTCAAAGTCTGTCACGCTGAACTCGGCAACTTCGTCCACTTGCAGTTGATTTCGGACCTCAAACTCCAAGTTCCGAAAGAAAAATCGCGTTTGTCTCCGCATTTCTTGTATCGCGGAGATCGTGGGGACCCGTGCGATTCATTTCCTGACCTGGGCGACTCCAACCTGGACGACGACCGACGCTTCTGGCGGCTTCCACTATGATGTGTGTGTCCGCCGTTCTCCTCCCCGTCGTAGTGGTGCGGTCTCGTGCCGTTATAATGCGACCCATTAGAATTACTCTTGGACTTCCGTGCATTGTACTCCGGCGAGTGAGCCCGTCCGCCGGGACTTTGGCGCTGCGTAGCTGCAGTTGCTTCATCCACGTGCAGTTTATCCGCCAGTCTCTGCAAACTGCTGCGCCGTGCGAACATCACCTCACCTAGTAGCGACGGATGCGGAGCTCCGTTGCTGTCGAGCTTCTCTGCGTCCTGCGCCACCATCTTCTGTCGCCTCTTGCTCTGTTGTCGTCTGCGTCGTCTCAGCTCTCCTTCCCTTCGTCCTGACTCAGCGCTCGCTCCTCCACCAAGGCAGGGGCAACGGAGCACCATCCGACCGACTGCAACCAAGTGCGGGAGGTGGGCCTGGTGGTAAGGTTGCTATCGGTGTCAGTGGTGGCTGTGTCGTCCGGCGGTCGATCCGAGTACGGCGACCATGGGACACGACAGTCTTCCACTCGCCCTCCTCGCGGATTAAGTGATCATTGGGCTTGGGACCTTTGGCCAGCGCCTCCTCACGTTTCGCCTTCTCCTCCTGCAGACGCTGCAACTGCCGTGCACGCTGCAGCTGCTTCTCCCGGCGCAGGCGCTTGGCTTCGAGCTCGGCCTGGTGCTTTGACGCGAAGCCGCTGGCCGGACGCCACAGGCGCTCGCCGTCGAGGCTGCTGCTGCGCTGTCGTGCAGGCGACGAGATCACCGTCGAGATGGACTGCGGCAACCCACGAGTCTGCAGCTCGCCGCGCAATTCCATCAGCCGCCGGCGCTCGCTCACTAACGAGTTACGAGAAGTTTCAAAATGGCAAAAGGGTTAACTAAAAGGTTAAATCGACTTATGATTTTCCTGCTCAAGTCCAAGAATTACCAGCCGAAGAAACTGTAGACATCTTGCACTGCTTGTGCGGTGATAATCCCAACTCCATGCGCCGTGACGGCAGATCACTCTGCCTGGTGACGAAAGTTCGATCGACATTACAACAACAGGTTTTCCTAGCACTATATGCCCACAAGCCTTACCGCCGATCGACAGAGTTGGCACAGTAGATCACGATAGCCGACTGCAAGTCTCCGCCAGCAAAGTAACGTCGTTGGACGTGTGTATCACAGTTCAAGCTGGCGGCCAGGCCATCGACGGTCTCGACGAATAAAAGCCCGGCTGTGGTTCTCAGCAACAGCATGGCACACTCTATCGTCGGTATCTCCGGCTGGCATCCATAGTGAATGCTTCTGTTTGCCGTGCATTGCGGCATCGGGTCTTCGTCGACACAGCGGTGCCCCAGCTCAGGTTTGCTTGGCGGATCGTATCGGAGATCGTGGCTGGGAACGCTAGTGCAGCGATTTTCTTGGCATCGCCTCGATAGTGCACAACGGTATTGTGTCCGAAAGCGCTGGAACCGACTTCTCGCGAGGAATCTACACTGCCCGGACCTTGTCCGCCCCAACAGCTCCAAAGAGACCAGCAAAGAAGACCAAGAAGACCAAGAAGACGTCCGTCCTGCAATAGAACGCCTCGCCAAGTTCAAGTTGGCGTCGCGTCTTTGTCCTCGCTCGACGTCTGGCGCTCAGCCTCACTTCCGCTTTTGGTGCATGGGGCCGAGTCGCTGTCGGTGCGGACTCCAGACTAGACCGAGGGGCTCGGAATAACACGTAGCAGGAACACACAGGTCGGCACACTCACACAGCAAGAGGAACAGGCCCCATCGTCACTCCACCGGGCCAAGATGGTGGGCGTGGCCATGAACTTCTACGACGACCAGGGCGCCAGGACCTGACGCCCACCGAGGGCAACCGCACGTACGCCATCATCGTGTGCATCTTCGCGTCCCTGGGCGGCATCTTCTTCGGCTACGACCAGGGCGTGACGGGCGGCGTGCTGGTCATGAGCAGCTTCCTCAATGACTTTTGCGTGGGCTGGCACGCGCAGACCATGACCGACTGCACGCGGGCCACGGCTGAGTTGCCGCAGCGCTGGGTGGACTACACGCTCTGGTACAACATGACGTACAACATTGGCTGCATGGTGGGCGCCATCGTGGGCGGCTGGATCGCCGACAAGTTCGGGCGCCGCCTCACCATCTTCCAGGCAGGCTCGCTCTTCTGTCTCGGCACGTCGTGGCTCGCCTTCTGCCCCAGACAGGCGCACGGCTCGCTGCTGGTGGCGAGGTTCATCCAGGGCATGGGCGTGGGCAACTCGTCCTTCTCGCTGCCGCTGTTCGGCGCCGAGATGGCCCCAAGGAGCTGCGCGGCTTCTTATCGGGCTTTATGCAGATGACGGTCGTCACGGGCCTGCTCTCGGCCAACATTGTCAACCAGATCGTCGAGAACCACGAGCGAGGCTGGCGCATCACCAACGGAGTGGCTATGGCGGCCCCCATAGTGGTTATGCTCGGCATCTTCTTCGTGCCAGAAAGCCCGCGTTGGACGTATCTCCACAAGGGCAAGGACGCAGCTTCCGCGGTGCTCAAGCAGCTGAGACAGACTAGGAAGATTGGGAGGGAGCTCCGAGCTATCGGCGCCCAAATCGCCAGGGAAGGGCAGCAACCAGCAGGGTACAAGGACCTCATGGAGCCGTCGGTGCTCAAGCGGGTAATTATCGCCATGCTGCTGCAGGTGCTCCAACAAGCAACAGGAATCAACCCTGTCTTCACCTACGGGGTCTCATCTTCAAGGATGTCGTGGGGGACGGTATTTTTTCGGTGCTCATCCTGTCGATCGTGAACTTCTTGAGCACCATCCCGGCCATGAGGTGGGTAGACACTTACGGCCGCCGCCAGTTGCTGTTGGTCGGTGCTGTGGGCATGGTGGTGGGGCACTTGCTATCCGCTATCCTGTTCACAATAGGCTGCGATGGAAACACAGAGAGCTCGGGCTGTACCAAGTCGGCAGGCTACGCCATCATCGTGGGCACTTCATTCTTCGTGTTCAACTTTGCCATTTCGTGGGGGCCGTATGCTGGATCTACCCGGCCGAGATATTCCCTCTCAATGTGCGGTCAATGGCCGTCTCGCTCTCCACCATGGCCAACTGGCTCATGGGCGTGGTCATGACGTGGGTGGTCAAGCTCTTCCCGTCGCTCAACATCAACGGCGTCTTTTCCTCTTTTTTGTGGCACGTGCATCGTGAGCGGTGTGTTCGTGTACTACATGTGTCCGGAGACGAGCGGTATTTTGTTGGAGGACATCGAGACCCTGTTCGACGGCAGTGCGCGCCACAAGAACTCGCCCAAGGGCGTGCAGGAAACGCCGTTTCAGTCCATGCAGAGCTACCGCACGCCAGTATGAGTACGCGGGAGCTCCTTGTAAAGTTTTATCGTGTAAATTAAGTTGGACGACCTCTTTGGTGGCGTCTTCAAAAACTCTACAGTACAATGGGGTTTAGCTCAAGATGAAGGCAAGAGCCATCGGCCGCGGCTCCGCTGGGATATCTTGGTCGCCTGTGCCGCCATGGATAGATAGGCTTGACATCGCTTTCGGCGGAGAGCTGTCGCTGCAGCATCTAACTCTAGTTTCGTCGTTCCCGTCGCTTTTCACTCGTTTGTGTGGATACTCGTCCGACTGAACCATCGGGCTCAGCAGCGCTTCGACGCAGTGGAGGTTGGCGACCGTGGCCAACAGCCCACTGACGGGGTCCACTTCGACGCTTGCAAACGCCAAGTCCGTCGCATCCCTCGGGTTGGAGGTGTGGAACCGGTATGTGCAGGTGTACGCGATCTCCCTCGCCAGCAGCCGCGCGACGAGATACTTATTGTGCTGCACCGCGGGAACAAGATCTCGAGATCCGCCGGCCGGTACTGCGCGTACAGTCGGCCGTGCGCTTCAATGACGCGGCTGTCGCTGCAGCCGGCGATCTCGACCGAGTCGAGCTTGAACAGCAGCGGCGTCGCCGTCTGGCGATGCCTGGCGATGAACCGCTCGGACTGCGACGGACTCAGCCGCAGCCGTTCCGCCGTTTGCGCGTACTCGGGCGGCCGTGTTTCTTCCGAGTCGGTCATGCCAGCATCGTTGAAGGTTGCCTCCGCACCCGAGTCAATCGCCGCCCAGCACTCGTGCAGGCGGACCAGTCCTTCGTACACCACTTGCGTCGCCGCTCGAATCTCGTCCATGTCGACGCGCGGGTACTGGTACGGCAGCAGTTGGCGCAGCTCCAGCAGCTTCTGCAGGTCGTGCACCTCGCTTTGCAGCCGCTTGACGTCCTTCTCGAGCTGCTCCTCGTACTCGCGGTACTTTTGCCGGTAGAACTTGCCGCGCTCGCTGTTGTTCATGCGCGGCAATCTGCTCCGGAGATGACCCGCGTGCGGCGGCCGCCTCGGGCTCGGCCGCGGAGCTGGATGCCGCTGCTCTGCGGCGGCGTCGTGGGGCGGCTGCAAGTCCGCCGGTGAAGTGGGCGCCATGGCCGGAAGAAGAGAAGTGAGCCAGCCACTCACAACCGCCGAGTCTGTGACGGGGTACCGTCACACGGTCGCCGTGCGCCACGGCGACCAATTAGATTAGCTCTTGGTTTTGTTGGCTCACGGCGCCCGAAGTCGGGCGCCACACAGATGAATAGCAGAGTTAAATTCCCCACAAGCACCGCCCCGTTACATCTGGTAGCACTTTGTAGTCCGCCCACACGACCATGAACGTGAACGACGCTTCCAATTTCAACGAAGGGGCTGGTGCCCTTGAGCACGCCAGCTTCCCCACTTATCCGTGTTTGAGTGGGAGGCGCTACACCGCCTCGCTGCGGTCTCCGGAGAAGGAGTCATCAAGACGTTGCTGACTGCTGGAACGGAGACTGCCCAACGCCTGGCTGCTCATGAGTTCATGGCGCGTGAGCTCGCTGACCTGCGTCAGCGTGCGACGACTCCCACGCCGACCAAGAACAAGAACGACATCGTGAAGCTCGATGTCTCCACCTACAGTGGTGACGGCGACGCTCGCCTCCAGCTGAATCGCTGGTTCTGTGAGATCGACATCGCGATCGAAGCTCGGCAGTTGTCTACCGAGTTTGCTCGTACCCGGTTCCTATTGTCCAAGTTGACGGGGAAGGCCAAGGAATGGGCGCTCGGCAAACTTGTCGCCGACTCCTCCTGCTTCTCGACGATGGAGTCGCTCAAGGCAGACCTCCGCCTGGCCTTCGAGCCCCCTCAAGACGAGCGTGTCCAACGCTCGGCTTTTCTGTCACTCAAGCAGGGACGGCTGTCCATGCTCGAATACATTCAGCGGGCACGACACCTGGTGTCGTGCATCACGACGAATCCGGTGGACATGGCGACTCAAGTCCATGTCTTCATCTCTGGTATGAACGCTGGCTACCAGCGTTTCTACCTGACCAGGAAGACGCCAGGGTCCCTTGAAGAAGCCTTCGAGACAGCACTACGTGAAGATTACAGCGTGTCCGCTTCCGAGGCGTTCTCCCTCGCTACCCCTTCCGTCACGGAGCCTGAGCCCATGGAGCTTGACGCCATTCAGGATTACCACGGGCGCCGACGATCCGGTCCGGCGCCAACGTCGTCCACCCGACCGCCTCTGGCGGGCCCTAGTCGAGGCACTCGGCCCATGCGGTGCTTCCGCTGTCGCAAGCTTGGACATCGCGCGGCTGTGTGCCGCGCTCCCTCCGGTCTTGGCGCATGTTGTCGCCGAAGACGCTGACGGTATCGTCGCCGAGTCAAAAAATGGCGACAACCAGTAGGCGCGGGGCGCCCTACTGGTCGTGGAAGGAGCGACGGCTCTCTGGTGGCAGAGCCTCCTCCTAGCCCTTCCGTGCTTCGTGCACAACTATTTGCCACCACCTCCGGCAGCGACACGAGACTGATTGTCCTCAATGTTCACGTTGATGGTGCGAAGCGGCCGCTTCGCGCTGCTGGATTCGGGCGCGACGAACAACTTCGTTCGCGCCGAGAGTTTGTCGGTGCTACCGGCGGACCTGAGCCTTCGCGAAGGTCCGGGGAGATGATCGTGAAATACGCCGATGGCAAGCCACGGCGTACGCCGCGGCGCTCTACGACCTTCACGTACGAGTTCGACGGATTCCGAAGCTCCGAAGAGTTCCTCGTGATCGAGCTGAGTGGCTCGTTCGATTGCGTCTTCGGCATCCCATGGCTCGCCCGTCACCAGCCTGAGATTAACTGGCTGACCGGCACGGTCCGCCCACGTGACATCGACGTGAATGCAGTCCTGGCGTTCTTGCGCGGAACGCCGAACCGATGGCCGCATGTTGCAGTCATGGACTCCGACTCCATGACCCATGCCGCACCTGAAGTGGGCGATGGCCCTTCGTGTGCGGCATGCGAGCACGCATCCTGCGCCGGTCTTGAGCAGGTGCCTCAAGACGTGTCTGACGTGGTCGAGCATGGGTTCCCACGTCCCGATGAGCAGTGGCTCTCGACGGCGGACAACAACGTGGTCGAACAGGGGTTCCCACACCCGGATGAGCAGCGGCTCTCCGTTGACGATAAACAAGAAGATGTGGTTGAGCGTGGCCTCCCACGCGCGGTCGAGCAGGGACTCCCGCATGTGGTCGAGCAGGAGCTCTCTGATGAAGTTGACGCCGATGTCGTGTCCCGGCGTCTGAATACAGCAGACTTGGTCGAGCGTGGTCTCCCACTGCCTGCTACCGATGCGTTCACCCGGCCAGTCCGTCGCCGTGGGCGCCGCCAGCCTCGGCGTCCCCGCGCTCCTCCGAGCGAGTCAGACACATCTGACTCCGAGGTTATCTCTGTTCTGGTGCGAGATGACGCGGCGACGAACCCGCGCACGCGCGACGTCGAGGTCGCACGTCCTCCGTGCGACGCACCCGAGATCACCAAGTTGCCTGGTCTGTCGTGGAAACACTTCCTCCACGACTTGAAACATGGTGAGATCGAGCAGGTTTGCATGATCGTCGCGGACAACTCCGCGACCATCACGGCTGTCGATGTTGACGCTGGCGACCAAGCCTTCGATGCCCGGAAACGTCCGCAAGGCGCTGAGCCTAAGTCTGCCCGCGAAGCCCGCTACTTGGCTCAGTCGTTACCGGCACTTGAAGCCGCTGGTAACCCAGTTGCTCCGCTGGTTCGCGAGTTCATCGACATCTTCCCCGACAAGGTTCCGGCTGAACTCCCCCGATCGTGGTGTTCGACACGAAATTGATCTCGTTCCCGGATCGAAGTACTGTGTGACGCGACAATGGCCGCTTCCCCGCGACCAAGTCGAAGCAATTGATGCGTTCTTCGAGGGTCGCCGGCAAGCCGGCCACGTCCGTGAAAGCCTCTCTCCACACTCCAGTCCTACGTTCTGTGTGAAGAAGGCGACGGGCGGTTGGCGCATTGTCCACGCCTTCAACAAGCTCAATGACGCCACCATCCCAGCACAAACGCCGATCCCACGGAAGGACATGGTGCTCGACACTATGTCTGGCAGCACCGTGTACAGTGCTATCGACCTGATGGATGGCTTCTACCAAATCTTGATGCGTGAAGAAGACGTGCCGTTAACCGCGGTCAGCACGCCCAGCGGAATGTTGTGGGAATGGCTCGTGATGCCGCAGGGGCTCAAGAACGCCCCTGCCACATTCAACCGCATGGTGTCCAATCTTCTTCGCCCGTATCGAGACTTCGCGCCCAGCTACTTCGACGACATCTTCATTCACAGTCGTGCCGAGAGCGGCACGACGGACGTCGACATCCACCTTCAACACCTCCGCAAGGTGTTCGAGGTGATGCGGGAAAACAAGCTGTACGCCAACTTGAAGAAATGCATCTTCTGCGCTCCCGAGATCCCGGTACTCGGGAGCTACGTCAGCAAAGACGGCGTTCGAGCCGACCCGGAAGATCGCGGCGATCTGCTCTTGGCCAACCCCGCTGGACCAGAAGCAGCTCCGGCAGTGGCTCGGACTCGCCACTTATCTCCACCACTACTCGAAGAACTTCGCTTCGACTGTTCGGCCGCTGTCGCAACTCCTGAAAGCCGACGCCACGTGGTCGTGGCGCCCCGAGCACCAAGCAGCCTTCGACGCGGTGAAGACAAGCTTATCCACCGCGCCAGTCCTAATGCTCCCGGACCACTCGAAGTCTTTTCACGTGGTGTGTGACGCGAGCGACTTCGCGATCGGTTGCGCCTTGATGCAGTTCGACGACACTGGTCGCGAACGAGTGGTGAGCTACCAGTCGCGTCAACTGAAGCGCGGCGGGATTATCCAGTCCACGATAAGGAGCTGTTGGCGATGCGATACGCCCTCATCAAGTTCCGCGTGTATCTCTTGGGCGAGCAGACCTTCGTGGTCTACACGGATCACGCGTCGCTGCGGACAGCGACCAAGAGTCCCCACTTGTCCCAGCGCATGGCGCGTTGGCTGTCGCTCTTCTCGGAGTACAACTTCGTCGTTCACTACAAGCCGGGCAAGACCAACATCCTTGCCGACGCACTCTCGCGTCGCCCAGATTACGTGCAATCGGGTCGCCATGCGATTGGCGACGAGGATGACGACGAATGCGCAATGTGCACCGCTGATGACATCGCTGCTGTTGAAGTCGCAGCGTCCACTCCGCAACCTGATCGCGGCCGCGTACGAGTCGGACGCAGCGTGCTCCGAATTGATTAAGTACCTGAGAGAACCATCAGACGCGGCGCGGCGCCGCTTGTCCCTTCGCAGTCGCGCCCGTGTTGACCGCTACAGTCTCGATGGGGATCTGCTGACCTTCCGCGTCGATCGCGCGGACCCGCCACGCATAGTCGTCCCGCTTGACGACGACCTCAGAGCCCGACTGATCCATGAGTTTCACGATACCCCTAGCGGCGGCCACCTCGGACGCGAGAAAACATTCGCGTCACTATCGCGCGACTTCTACTGGCCACACATGTACAAGTGGGTACGCAAGTGGGTCCTGTGAAGCGTGCCAGCGTGTCAAGCCTTCGCCGTCGAAGCGAGGCTTCGACCTCTTTCTCCCAGTCGCGACGGGTCCGTGGACA